>VZTO01013960.1:14479-84668 GCA_013400615.1 Syrrhaptes paradoxus
AAAATCCCTGGAAAAAATGTGCCCTCTGCAGTTCTGATGTAACACCGAGTGCTGTGTAGCTGGCCATCTCCTTCCCCGTTCAGTCCCTCTAAAGGCATTGGTAAGGCTGTTTCCTGCCTATCTCAAAGACGCTTAATGCCAGAATATGATGTTAGAAATAAGACTTTTTAAAGATGCTTCTCTATATTCCTTTACTTTCTGTATAGAAAATGTTATTTCTGGGGACCTATTCCTGGCATTGCAGGCAAAATACTAGTTTAGTCATGCAGTCTGTATGGATTTGTTTCTTTCTGATAAAGAGAAAAATATATTTTAATAGAAAGCTGCCCTGTTGCTTGTTTCCCAAATCCAGGAATTCAACAGCTGTGAGCAGGATAAAAGCCTACTTCTGTCTTAAAATTAGATTAACAAACAGAATCAGTAGGAAAAAATATTCTGTCTTCATCTGCAACTAGAAAAGAAGATCCTGATGGTAAATTGATCAGATATGATGCTTTTCAAAGGCTAACTCCTTTCTCAGGTCCTTGGTCAGTGCGCTTACCCTGTAGCTATTGGAAGTTTTCTTGCATTAAAGGCTGGATGTTCTCTGACATGTTTTTAAATCACATGTTGGCTAACCACAGAAAATTGTGTGGTTGATGGATCCTCATTATGTTCCCTCACACTTTTATTCTTAGCAGTAAATTATTGAAGAAGGGTCTTGTTGGTGTTTAATGCCTGATGTACGGCTGCAGTGAGTTTGGAATGTATCTATTATAGATGAGTTATTTTTAACCAGTCGGGTGACTTTGAAGCCAAAACACTATATTCACAAAATAGCACCTTATTTTTAAAAACTATGAAATTCATTTTACATTTCTCCATTATCAGCAGTTGTTTATTTCAAGAAAACTGAGGGTTTTCTGCAATGAAGAGAAAAGGCTAAGGCAAGACTGAAGGGTAGAAATCCCAAACAGTTGTGTTGGTTTTCTCTGTAAAGTCAGTCTGGATAATAGAGAACACTGCAAGTTAACAACAGCGAGTGTTTTGGAGAGACTCAGGCTGTGAGGTTGTAGTTTGCTTGAAGTTTCCAAATTGTGAACATTAGAACTTGCAGGAGAAATGTTGGGAGGAGGATCTTGGGATTGCTGGTGGAAGTTTTCAGGAACAGGTTACTCATTTCTCCTCAAACAATGTAAATTCCAGTTGCAGCTTCGTGGCCCTTTGGTTGTAAATCCATGAAAACTCAAGCTGATGCCAGAAATAATTAGCTGCTGATGGTAGCCACAATGATTTTCTTTAGCATCTGCCTTCTGACTTTGCTCTCACAGTCAAGTACAAGGAGCAAGGTGAATAAAGGTAAAAATTTGGGAGGATAATCAGATCTAAGGTTTATACATCATAATATCATTTTGGGAAGCTTTCTTGTCTTCCCTATCGACCCTTTTTTGTTACAGTGGTGTGTAACAAAGGATGTACTAGAACATTAGTGCTGTACAGAAAGCATGGGAGGGAGGGGGTGACAACCCCAAATCCATATTAAATGCTTGGGAAAATCAAAGACAGATCTTAAGGCTAAACAGATGATAATCCTCTGCATAATACCTTGAGTTTGTTACAGCACTAGTGCTAACTGTAGTACCCACTGACTAGCTAGCAATGAGCGAGACTAAATATTGCAGGTAAGGGTATATTGTAAAGAAGAAATTTGTACATTTTAGAGGGATTTTGTTGAGAGCTGCTCTCAAAGAGGCAATCACTTCAGCTCAGTCTCTC
Source organism: Syrrhaptes paradoxus (assembly GCA_013400615.1). Lineage (NCBI taxonomy): Eukaryota > Metazoa > Chordata > Aves > Pterocliformes > Pteroclidae > Syrrhaptes > Syrrhaptes paradoxus. The sequence continues at coordinate 16,235 of VZTO01013960.1, forward strand.
AATGAAAACAGAAATCAAGCAGGTCAGAGGGAACTCTCTGTAACAAGGAGGAGAGATAGCATGGACTACAAGGGCAAAGGAACTTGGGCAAAATTCACCTTCAGCAAATCTAAGAAGGTAATAACTTAGTTCAGCAGGAGAAGGTTTAACTATAGATTTTGAAAGAACAAAGTTGGCCGTTGCAACTAATGGATAGACCTTATGCCCCTGAGTTTCTGTGTCAGGTCTTTTTCAGTAGCTTGCAAGATAACTACAACAAACTAGATGCTGCAGATATATATAGTTAATTGAAGAGTAGTTGGAAAATGTTGATTTCTGGTATTCAGTGCGGTTTGTAACGTAGCTTCACTATTTTGTGTTGCCAAAATTCAAAACCAGTTTCCATTCTCCTATGGTGGACGGCAAGATTATCCTTTCAAGTGTTAGGAGTTCAAACAGATGGAGTCTTTGCTTACAGATTTGTAGGGAAGGTGGAGAAAGAAAGCATGAACATACTGTAAAATGAGGATTGTACAGTAGATGCAGGTGTGGCTGATTGCTCTTGAGTTGACTGTTAATGAGGCGTGCTTGCACAGGTACCTCATGTAGAAGCTGAGTTTTCTGAATTGTCACCAAAACATTTGTACTGAGTTCTGAAGGCTTACAGTGTCTGAAAATCACTCTTGCACAGCTGGCTTTGACAGGAGGGTTTTCTGTGTCATTACAGAAGGATGTTATTTTAGGGCCTTGGAGTAAACGGGTTTTTTCTCTTTTTGAAATGGTTGTAAGCCTGTTTATAAATTAACTTGAGCAATCTCTTTTTGGTGAGCATCTTATTTTGTTGATGAAATGTGCAAAGGCCTATAGAAGTTTAGCACTGTGAATGTCTCTATTCATTAAAGCTTGCTAAGAACATGAGATATGTAACGATTTTTCTCAGCTACTCGGTGCCAGGGAAGAATGGCCACTGCCCAGTTTCCTAATACCTATAGCTGTATTAGTTTCATGGTGTTTAGAAGTACAATTTAAGAGCTTTGAGAGAAATGAGAGCATAAATGGGCTTTTCTTTACTGTTCTGGGAAAACTAGTTCTTACCTGTATCCCAAAGAACACATGGAATGCTGTAAAGTTGTGCTAAACCAGCTTTGCTTGCATCAGTATTCCTCTGAGATTCATTCCGGTTCTGGTTTTTACAACGATGTGATCCAGATGATTTCAGAGCAATCATTCCTGATTTTTCACTTCTGTAATTTGTGCTTTAGAGAAGCCTTTCATGGGACAAGAAGGACTTGCCAGGAAAGAACACTTTTCTAGAATCCTGCAGAGCAGTTGCAGTTGAACACAAAGGTGATATTACGGAAGATAAAGCTTTTTTACAGGTGCAGTAGCTATCACTTTCATTGCTAGCATGTTGAGGAACGGACTGTCTTAGTGCATGTTACTCTTGGGAACAATTTTCCCTCTCTTGCTCAGTGTGTTTAGAGCACTGAAAATGAAGAAGACTAGCTGCACCTGACCTGACTCAGAAAGTAAATTATTAGTTGTTTTGAAAGATATTCCCATTTCCAGTGCATTGTTGACTTAACGTCACCAAGGCTGCATGTGAAGTTATACTATTTTTCCCTCATTTAACATGCGGTAGAAACCCATCAAAATGTTGGCGAGGTGATGAATGACAATGTGTCTGTGGGTGGAGAAAATAAAAGATGAGGTCAGATACATTTTTGTGTCCTTTTTTTCCTCCAAAGTTACTACTCACTTCATTCCCACTGTTTGGCTTTACTGTTAGCCAGTGAATCCAGTTTCCTATAAATATTTTTATATACCAGTGTTTGTTCTTTCGGTGCAATAGGTGGGGTTGTTTGGGGAGCGGGTGTGGTGGAAGCCCTTCATGGCTTTTATGGGTCATTTAAGCTGGAAGCTGATGAGCAAAAAGAAATAATACATCCATGTGAGACACCAGAAATCTAGAAGCCCTACCAGAGGGTGTGAATGCAGACCTTGGGAACAGCAGGGCAGCTGTGCAGCATACCAGTTTGTGAAGAGTATCTAAAGTCAGGGTTATGGGAAGGGATGCCTGTGGAGAAGTACCCTTCAAGGGCACTCCAGTGGTTCCTCCCTGTGTTTTTAATAAGTGTGGCCTGGAAAAAGCTGCATGTGGAAATCCTCTTAATGTTGTAATGCTGCAGTTGTGGCAGGAAACTCTGCCATTGTAGAGTGTGGAGGATCCAGAAGTCACTTTTTCCCCCCTTTTGTTAGTCTTAGCTTGAGCATCTGTGTGAGAGTAATTAGACAGGAAGACTACTATGCATGGAGTATATGCTCTTTTAGTATTTGGTACCAAGGCACCGGATTTTTGCTATTCAGACTGCACTGAAGGAATGTATTTTGTTGTACAGCATGACCTTTTTGATGCAAGGGATTTTGGAGTTATGTTATTGGATAAAGTTAGTGCCTCATGTACTAAAATACTGTCCACAATGGTTTCATTCTTGTCAATTTTGCGTATTTGCATATAAACATCTATATGTAAATAACACAAGCACGCATATTTGTATATAGAAAGATAACCTGGAAAATATTTTCGTCTAAAATACAGATTTTGTTTTTCAAACCTGCCATGTGGATCCTGAACTGAATTTTGGGCTTTTAAATTCTTATTTTGTTCAGCGTTATAAGGAATTAAGTTGACAATAGTTATAACTAGAAAGTTATTAATCCTTGCCAAAGGGTAAAAGCTCCACATTTCTACAGCCTCTTTCAGTCGCTGTTAAATTTGGCTTCAGAATAGCATGGACAACACAAAACATGAAGTAACAGAAACACTTTGTGTATTATTCCTAGGAAAAGGTATGTAAGTGTTGAAACCAGTTAGTATGAAGGAGTTAAAGCTCATTCTCATTTCCAAAGCTGCTCAGAGTGCACATACTAATGAATGAAAACAAATTTCTAATACCAGACTCTGCTGAAGCCTAGTGGCTGTTTCTCTTCAAATTCTACTCCTGATTAGAAAACCTGCTGATTTTACTGCCTGTCTTCTGTAAGGTCCCGTAGGATTAATGATAATTTTCTTTCAGTACCTTAGTGCGGCATAGTTCGGTGTGTCACTGCAAAGGTATTACAGAGTTAAAAAAATAAACTGCAGAAAAGAGAAAGAAGGTATCGTCTGGCTTCTCTTTCTTCCTGAGGAAGTAGTAAAAGGCATCAAAAGAAGACTGAAGTAAAAGCTTGAAATATATAATTTTCTAGTAAACAGTGAAAGTTGATATCTTGCCTTGTTGTCACGTGCCTGGTGACTACCGAAAATACAGATCAGTCTGTGCAGTGCTTAGGGAAGTCCTTGAAAGAAAGGTTTTGTCTACATTTATGGAAAACAAAGGTATTAACGAGCACCAATGGAGACAGTTTTGGAATTGTGGGATGTCAAATAGATGTGGTTGTGGGGATGGGCATCTCAGCAAGTGTTTGATTATTGATATTTATTTGAGTATTGATGTTTTCCTTCAGTCGCTTCACTGCAGGGGATGCGATGCTGACCGTTGGTGCACCTTTAGGCCTGACTCAGGCTGCTGTGGGGCTCTGAGCTGATTGCAGCATGCTGAGCCTGTACCTGGGCTGAGGATGAGTATCTGAACTATTGCCACAAGTGCTTGCTGCTATGCTTGGTTGCTGTCAGAGTTTTGTTTTCCTTAAACTATTTCAGGCTGTTAAATTCTTCCAAGAGAAGGACTCCTTTTCTCTTCTCCCAGGGACAAATTGAATCTGAGAGCACCTGAGCAGCTCATCTTCCATAATGCCATGCTGTTGTGGGACCCCACTGATTGCTTGTATGTTGGTGTGCATTTGATCTTTTTGTTGCTTTTTTACCTCTTTTGTTCTACACTTTTGCCCAATGTGATTATTGCAGAGTGACTCCATTGGGAAAGTGAGATGTGGAGAAAGATGAAAAAAATAGTCTCAACGGACTTCTGAAAGGGAGAGGGCAAATGGTTGACAGGATATTGTAGCTGAAAAAAAAAAATCTTTGCTGGAGTTAATGAAAGGAAAAACAGGAAAGAGAAAACCAGTGTAGACAGAGGGCTCTTGGCTGTTTTGTGGATTCCTGTATTTTAGATCTCAGAAAATAACTTCTGATATACCATAAGATAGGCTGTGGACCATAGTCTTTTTTTCTTCTTCTAGAAAAATAGTAAAGGGCATTTTAAAAACAGGCAGCAAAAGGGATTTTGCTGCTGTTTGATAGTATGAATATAGAAGCAAGATCAAAGACATATTTCTGGGAAAATGACACTTTTGTTTCAAGTGTTTGCATAATTTTCTATGGGAAAACGGCTATTCCTTTTGTGCTCCTATTATTATTGTAATTTAGGGATGTGTCTTATTTTATCTCTTTTTATATATTCATTTGCAAAAACTGTGTTGGAATTTTCTCAAGTACAGAACAAATAGCAGTTGTGTAGAATAGGAGCTTGGCAGTGACAGAAGTGTGTGATCCATGATCTAAGAACAAAACTGAGCAGAACCGCTTATTTCTTGACTATTAAATGCTTCACACATCATAACCTGAACATAATTTTTCTCTGCAATTTGCAATGTTTGTGTGCCAGCAATCATGACGGTGATGCCTCACTGAAAATACAAAACAATTGGGTTTTATCCCAAAGATGTCTGTGGAAGTGCAGCAGAGCTTTAACTGTAGTTATTGCTTATAGCATCATTTTGAACAAAAATATCTTCATTTTCAGGTAGAAACGTTTGGGGAGAGGTAATGAAGCTCTGTTGCTTACTCAGGAAGCAAGGATGACTTTTTCAAAAAAACTGTTAAGGAACAAAGTTGGCAGATAAGTACTGCCCCTATCAAAAGTAAATAATTTATTCGGGAGGTGATGAGGGAACACAGGAAGACCAAAAGTTTTCTTTCCTTAAAGTTGTCCTCTACACAATGGGGAAATCTTTAGAAACAACCAGACCCAAACCATATTGGTGTTTACCAAGGGTGGGGGGCGAGGGTAGATCCCTTCTCTAATCTATTACATATCAGTCTGAGTTGTTAAGAAATGAACTAAAATGTAGGTAAAGATAAATGGAGAGTAAGCAGACTTCCTTCTCAGGCAGTTTCCCATCTGGGTGGTTTCAGCTCTACTTTTGGTTCAGTACATTTATGGAGCTGCTTGGGGAGATGAACTCAACACTGGAAGTGCGGCCAGAGTGTTATGATAACGCCTTCTCCTTCTGACCTGGTGATCCCCACACCTTCAGAGTTTTCTGGTGCCTGTCACACTAGTGGAACCTGCTCCATTAAGATATGTAGAGGGGTCAGTAAACTTAGATTTGCTGTGACCCATACAGGTGGAGGATTTAATAGATAGCATCTCTTCAGACTAGACTTGCTTTGGAAAATTACGGGAAGCTATGAATGCTCTGTAAGGACAGGATGCTTATCTTTATTAGTTTCTGGATTTTACTGAGGTAATCTAGGAATTGGGATTATGGGTGTAGCCAGCAGCTTCTGGCAGTCTAAAACAGTAGAGACTGCATTAATCTTAAGCTGCTTTTCTAGAGCACTCTCAATAAAGACTAAATTCTCCCTAGGCTCTGTGTGTTCCCAAAGTTATTTTGATATATTTTCCTAATAAACTAGGGAATACACAATGTATATCCCTTTTCTTGTATGTGTTTCGTGGACACTGGTAGTGCTTGGACGTTCTACTTGCACGTGGGTTGTGAACATCGTGTTAATGCTAGCAGGTTCTTTCCTGATGTGGATATCATTGCCTTTTTTCTTGGCACTTCAAACACAGCGGGATATATTTGTTAATATGCCACACTGAGATTGGTTGGTCCTAGTTTTTAACTATTAAGACTTTAATTTGTCTCTAATTGAGAAAAATGGTGACCCAAATATGAAGTTTCCAATAGAAGAAATGTATTTCCTTTCAGTGAAGAGACTTAAAGTTGTGTTGTTGTGAAAAACTTACGGAGGAAAAAGAAAATAAATAAAATTGATTCATTTGGTTGTTCAAAGCTGAACTTCTTAAATGTACCTAGACTAGGAAAACCCCCTTTCTTGATGTTAAAATATGAACTACTTGATTTAGCAGAGATAGTATTTTAATGTAGGGGAAACTAAGCTCAGGGGACTGGGAGTTAAGAGGATGCCAATTTCATTGAAATCCTGTGAATTTCTTGGTGTAAGACAAAAACATATGCTGAGGACGTGAAAGCAGGGTAAACTTTCTGAATGGCTGCAATTCTTTTCCTTCCCTTCTACTTGCTCTAGATCAATTTCAGAGAGAAATTTCTTGGTAAGGTGGTAAAATATGAATAACTGAGTGTAGCAGGTATGGCACTGCATTTCCAGGACTGGAGGAGCTTGATTGAATTCAAACTTCATTTCTCAGAATACTTATTAAAAATCCTGTCAAACAGCACTTTTTGTATATTTATCAAAATAAAGCTGTGAGGCCAAGATAACACCCTAATTTCCTACTGGAATGAAAAAAGGTCAGAACCTCCTAAAGTAGTCTGGTGGTGCATGGTATTATGCAGCTTCTCCAGCCCAGTTCCAGAGCTGCAATTTCTTCTGCATTTGTTTTAACCAGTTAGAATCAATCCAGCCTTGAACTGAATTTTTAAAGAAGTCATCTTGTAAACAGGAGATTCCAGATGAATCTCTAATATTTTGTAAAAAATAGGGATTATCCCAAGGACCTTGACAGTATAACAGTGGAATTCACACTCTTGCTAGAATTTAATAAAATCAGTGTTGAACTAAAGAGAGTATATGGTATCTGAAAAAAAAACCAGCAAAAATGTGAATGCCTTTGAGACAAGGATTTCCAAAGAAAAAAAATCACTTCCCAAGATACCAGGGAAGTAAGGAGGGTTTGAAGTTTCATCTGATATACTCTCCAAAGCCTTCATGACTCTTTAAGTATAAAAGTATTGACTATATACACTGTTATCAAAATACCAGACCTCCTTGGTAGCAAGAAAAAAGTATCTTATTTAACAGCTTGAGCATGCAGTACAGGGCATAAGTAAAGAACAATTTATGCTACAGATGCAGCGGGCACACATTACTGCATATGTGCTTTGTAAAATACCTGATGCTGGAAATACGGAATGAAAACAAAACCTAAGATGCATAAAATTGAAACTAGATTTCATTTCAGAGAACGGCTAACAGAGAATTCTAGGGAAGACAAAGTCTCACTGGAGAGCAGCAGCTAAATTTCAGGGGGTGGTTGGAAATCTGCAAGTGATATTTGGACACAGCTTTGGGGGCAAGCAAGTGTAGCACAGACCCTGTGTTTGTAGAAATTTAAGATTAAATAGTTAAAATAGTTAAACAGAAATATGATCATATTATCCGGTCTAATGCAAAAATTGTAGGTTTTGATACTTTAGGCTCAAGCTGGTTTTTGTTTGTTTTCTGGAAAGCCTTGACTCATCGAAGGTGTTCTTCCCACCTTTGTTTTCCAATAGTGTCTTCTGCTTAGACCATGTTTTGAGGTTTTGACTCAGATTTGCCTTAAATACTCTGAACTAGTTATTCAAATATTAGGAAATACTACTAATTCTGTTCTATTGCTAATAGTTACTATACAATAATTTATGAAATATTAAATGCTATGTACTATATTTAGAACTTTTATAACACCACCAAACTTTACTCATAAATTCAGTTGTTCAAGAATAAGTTTACGTTTTTCTCTGAGTGTGTATCAGCCTGCAGTTGTGCTTTATTCCAGGTTAAACATTCATACATGGTACATTATTTACAAATCGATATCCCCTTTTTTTTAAGGTATTATCTTTCAGTGCAGGCAAGTCTGGGCGTGTAGCAGGACTTGTTTTCAGGTATAAACCATGTTTGTCTAATGCCAGGTGCCACAAAAGATGTTGTTGATTTTTTTCACGTAAGGGTTGGGTGATGTTTGGTTCCCCCCTGGTTCACAGATTTTTCTCTGCAATACTTAGTCCTGCTGTTTGGCTTTGCCAGGTTTAAATCTCTGTAAACTGAAGCTCTTCCTTTGCAACTGTGCATTTCCCTTTTCAATGTGATTCTTCACAAATTTTAAGGTTCAGTTTGTAGAGAGCTCAACTTGAGCTTGGTTTTCCTGAGGTTTCCTCCTGCTCTGCAGCCATTGTCACCTACCGGTTGGACAGGTGGAAGGGACCTGTTGCCCAGGAGGCCTTGCACATGCCCTGGTAAGCACTTTAATCCCACAAACTACAAGCTCTGGTCACCAAGCCCTGCAGGTTGAGCTGCTTTTACGTCTCTTCCTTTTCTTCTCATGTTCTGTGGGCATTTCTTCAATCAGTTGTTTCAACTCACCCAAGAATTTACTAGCATGGGTCCTGTTTCAGTGCGTAATGCCTTGGAAGTTCAGTTACAAATTTGACACTTTGGGCATATTAGCAGAAGATCGGTCCCCCTGGCATGTCAGGTTTCCCCAGGACCAGTCCCTTTTCTGCCCCTTGCTATCTGTCGCTCCTTTGCTCCTCCCCTTCCCCTGCACACCCCTCCATCGGTTTGCTATCAGGTTTGTGTCTTGGTATGTTCGTGTTTATGGCTTCCTCTTCCTCATCGCTTTATGCGTTGAAAAGGCCCTTCCCTGGATACGCTGAAAGGAGCAGACATTCTTCTTCCGTATATCCATACGATCTTCTTAATACATTAAATTAAATTGGTATTAGAGACAATGTAGTAACAGTTGTGCAACTCTGGCTGTAACTTCGTTTTTTCTGGAAATTATTAGATCCTAAAAATCATGCTTTCTTTCCTAAACTCTGGAAGATCTATTAGATCATTCAAAGTGTTTCTAAATAACGTATTTAAACAGAGAAGCTGGTTTTTTGGTAGATGGAACAGTTGAAACAGAAAACCTATTCCTGTCCCAGTAATCATCATTTTTTTAAAGTTGGAATTTAAAGGTTGAAGTACACTGCTTGCAGGTATACTTGCAGTCCTTCTTCTGTGTTTATAACCGGTCTGAGCTCTAATTTTGTATCTCTTTTCTGTAACTGCCTAATGTTTCTGTATTGCATGTGAGCATGGATATGTGTGACCATTACTGTCAATGGATGCAGCTTGGTACGTGATACTGCATTTGGGGGGTGCTGTTCCAGTTTTAAAATGACAGTTTAATTGCCTTCAGTGTTCATTTGCTGACAATGTAAATGATTGTTGAGTGTATTGAATTAATTATGTTCCTTTAATTGAACAAGATCTGCTTGGAACAACATAAAATTGTATTGCACTGTAAAAAAACCCCACTAAGTACCACATTAACTGTGCAGAAATTATGAACTGGAACAGTCCCTAAGATTTCACTGCAGGGCATGTTTTACCTTAGGATATAGTTATTTTCTAATATTTTTTTAATATTTGTTTTCTAATATTTTCAGTCTTTCTAAGATCTGGTGAACAATCTGTATCCGAGTTAACTTTTTTTTGCTCTGGGTATTTCAGTGCTTTGTTTCTATATAAGCACTTTATTATTTGTTTTATAGGTAGGGAAATATATTCTTCTGGTAGACATACAGAATTTGTATGTGTAGAACCAATACATCCTCTTAATTATATCATAAACAGATGTAATGTGCTTGTTGGAGCTCATATATATGCAAAGCCTGTCAGGATGGGTATTCCTGTATGTAAGTGGGGGTATATGTGTAGCTAGGAAGAGCTGGGCTTCAGACAGGTGAGTTGGGTGCCTGAGTTTCTATGGAAGTGAGAGGTTTCTATTTAATTCCCATTTCCAAACTCATCATGTCAAATTAACATTTTTTGAGTTTAATTTTGCTTTATTTTTCTTATTTTGACTTAAAATACTTTTGTATCTGATTCTAGTAGCATGAAGAATTGCCTAGTAGTAATGAGGAATATATGAATAGTGTATCTATAAGATTATTCAGCAGAGAGGACAGGTCTTTGTATCAGAAAGCACTGTTCTTAAACTCTTTGTGTATTACATATTCTGAAATGAGCTAAATCCTCCTCATGGGTAGAATTGTGAGTATGTTGCTTTCGGCAAGTTGAATAATGATCTCTTTCAGGGTTTCACAATGAAGATTTTAAAAGGGAAAAATAATTCAAAGTCTTTTTGGTCAAATTAAACCTTCATTTGCTAGGATGACAGACCTGAAACTGCCCCTGAGTGGCTCACAGTAAGTTGCTGTTCGCAGAGAGAAGTCAATTTTCCTCCCCGCCAGCGTTCCAACAGTCTTCATATGCATCTGCTTCTAACGAGTATTTTTGACAGATGGGGGAGAGAAATGCCATTTTCTCAGGCATAATGGGGTATGTAATATTGCATACAGACCTTTAAATTGTCTGTAAAGATTTATCTCTGATCACTGCAGTAAAATACCACCTTATTTACAATTAAATGAAAAACTCTATTTGTCAGACTCTTCCAGCCAAGTATTTTAAATGTCAGTAATCAGTTGTTTGCTTCAGACTGAGTGATTATCTGCTTTAGTATCTTCGTGTTTGCAGGGGGAGCAGGGGGCGTGGATGACAATGTGATGAAATGAAGCAATGTTCAAGTCCTGAAAGGTGCTGAGAACTTCAGTCTTCCACTAAAAGCCAGAATTGACTTGGAAGCAAACTTTTAAAATAGAATAAGATTCAAAAACCCCCACTATTCACACAACCAATGTGGTATGATATTTTGGAAGTCTGGTCTGTTCTCTGATAAATTACATATCGTAACTGAGTAAATCAGCAAGATCTTTGATATTCTGGCAACACTCTTGAATGGCATATAATCATTTTACTGGTCACAAACTGGGTACACAATTGAGATTTTTTTTTTACTGTTACTACTATGATGTGAGAGATACTATTAAAATAGTGCTTTTCTGAGTTAGCAGGTGACAAAATGAGTTACACTCTCTGTTCCCTGACACAAACGTACAATTCACTATTGATCTTGCAAGCCTGATGTCTTTTTTTTCAGAATGGCAAGACATGAGCTTTTTGGCCTTGCTTTTAATTTCTGTGACCTTATTTGAAAATGGGGAAAAATAATTTTACAGTTAAACCTGTGCAAGCCTTTGGTGGGGTGACTGTCTCCATGTACAAGTGGAATAGGGAAAACTTCGGAAATCGTTGATCAGACTTAGGCTGAGTGTATCTTTGCATAACTTCTCTGCATTGAGGCTGGGGATTTTCTAGCTCTGGCAGTGATACTCTCTTTAACTGGTCTGTTTAACTGGAGAAGCAAGTAGTACAGTGGCCCTTCCCTCTGCTTTTATTCATCTCTGTACGTGGTAAGGGTGGCAGCGAGAAACTTCAGAGTAAATTCGAGTATGTGAAAGCTCATAATGGAATGAGCTTTAGAAGAGCGTAGTGAGAATGTCATGGATTATTTGTTATTGAGGTGATAGCAGTAACAAGGTGGAAGTTACATACTTGGAAAGTATATGACTTTGTAAAGGAGCTTGCATGTGGTTTTGCTCAGTTCAGGTTGCTGCTCGCTTGTCTCTGCTAACCTGGGAGCAGTCTGCAAATTCTTCCAGAGTGCAGGGGCACCAGCACAGAGAACTCCAGTGTGTTGTAAGTCTCAGTAAAACCTTGTGTCTCTCTCTCTCTATATATATGTATTTATATATGCACAAAACATGTAACAACCTGTTAAATCAAGTTGTGGGGTTTTTGGACTGTGTGAGCTTGCAGAGTGTGCAGCAGCTCAGTTTGGAAAGGGGCATTTGGGAGAAAGCTGCAGTGTAATTTGCAAGATAATGGTCACTTTTTTTCCTACCCGTTCCTACTTCTGTGAGCGGGAAATAATTTATCAAGGCTGTGCAGAGACCTGGGATTCAAATGGTCTGCATGTAAAAAGAGCATGGCACGGTGGGTTGCAAGTATGGGAGAGTCCTAAACTAGTTTGGTTACTTAGGTCAAAATAGATGATTGACAGAATGCTAGAAAATGGGTAACTGGAAGGCATGTCTGTGTGTAAAGCTTTCTTGAGAAGCAGATCCAGAAATTGTTCACCCCTCTGTAAGACTTACCCTAAAATTATTCAGACCATGAATTAAATGGAGTTTAGGAGTTTTGATTTCTGGGGTATGTAAGGGAGCTACTTAACTACATGAAAGGATAACTGTGACAATTCTGTTTTGTTTTGTGTGTTTGTGGTTTTTTTGTTGTTTGTTTGTTTTTTTTTTTAAAGCACACAACAAAAACCCCCTTCTAATTTATAGTAGTTAACAAACTGTTAAAGTGGGGCGCACGTAGCTGTAGCTGAAGGGTGAACCTTAGCTAGTAGTGAGCTGGATGGTCCTGATCCAGCGCTGTGTCGCTGTTGACGGCAGTACTGGTGTATTGAGTGCTTGGCTGGACCTGAGCCAGAATGTGCCTAGCCCAAGAATGGTGTCTTGAATTATTATGGCGTGACAGGAGGTCATGGCGAGAAGTGAGAGTTTGGCTAGCTGTGTGTGTCTCGGGGGGGCTGCTTGGGAGAAGAAAAGAGTGAAAACTATGAAAGACAAATTAGGGCAAGAAATGTTGACCCCGATTTTGCCAGATTTTGTGGTTTACTGATTCTCCCATGAAACATTGATGGAGAAATAATGGCTCTGATGTCGTGTGATAGATTTTTTATTAGAGGCCTGCTGAAATTCTTTCCTGTCTGTTGCATAACCTGAAGTCTGTATGGTTGTTCAGAGCTGCTCAATATAGCAAGAATGAGGATATGAACTCTTGCACAAAATCAGATAACTACGAGCTAATGAGTGTGTCTAGCTAAGAGAAGATGTGTCAGATGAAATTCTGACCTATAGTTTCCACAGATGTGCAATTATGGCTTGATTATTAGTAAAATCTTTAATATTTAAAAAATAATTCTACGAAAGCAGTCTGCAGTAATACATGTAGCTGCCATATTAAGCATGCAACAGTTAATTTACTAATATCAAGAGTTCACAAAAAATAACAAAATAAAGTAAATCTTAAAGACTAGAATCTAAAAATGTAGCAAGCAAGATATGTATTTTGTGTCTGGCTGAAGTCAGACTCTGCAAGCAATGTATCATGACAAGTGATTTTTTTTTTTTTTCCTAATAATGGCAATGTATTTTTTCTGCTTTATTTTGTAAGCACAGTAAGCTGCAGACAAGTCTTCCTGATAGCTTGGCAAAAGCTATAAGGAAGCCAAGTATATAAGTAAGTTAAAAATGATATTCCCTTAGAAAAGTGAAACTGAAGCATCATGTCAGGACATGGATTCAGTTGGAAAATTGCTCTTAAAAAAATGCTGTTCTGTCTGAGAAACAAAATGATCGTAACTGTGTCCGACTTGTATAAACAAATTGTGCTCCGGAGCCATTTTTACCCAGAAGCTCTAGTTACTTTTTAAAGCCATGTGACATGACCTGGTCTTTCTTAATATTTAATTTTAGAGGTACAAACCGTGCTTTTCAAACCTTTCCAGGAAATAAACATATTTCCAATAATTTGACAGCAATTCTGTTTTTTTTTTTTTGTTTTTGATTGAAGTTATTCAAGATACTAGAAGGTGCATTATGGCTGATAACTGGGAAGAGGTTTTTTATCTCCAGTATGAAGCATAATCTGAAAGCTGGGGAAAGATTTTGTTAAGAGAGCCGTTGAGTGACATGAGTGGAAGCTGTGGTTGAGCTGCTACTTGCTTTTTGTGTTACAAAAAGATGTAGAACCCACATGGTCTAACACGGGAATTATTCAATATGCAGAGTTTCAGCAGCAATAAAAGCTGGTCCTGATATTTCTGCTTTTACAAATACCAAATCCTATGTAATTTTAAAAACTTATTACTAATTTGCTTATGCAGGTAGAATTACAGTAATAATGTCATATTACTGCTGAAAGGGGTTTCAGCTCATCTTTTTCTTCTTTCATTGATTGAGAGGCAAGCCATCTGCCACAAAGTGTTCAGCATTTGTCTTCAGCGTGCCACCTGCAGCTTTAAGTGAGATTTTTAAGTGAGATTCAGTCTGTCCCATCTTCTCACATACTGGATTTCTTAAAAAGGAACTAGGAAATTTTTTTAAGATACTAATGTATCTGACTACTCAGATTTTTGCAGATGAACCTTCAGTTGCTCAAAATGGTTGTGATTTGATACTAAGAGATGAACATTGGCTATGTACTTTCTTGATCAGAGGAAGTGTCTTGATCAGTTGCTGTGCTGGAGAAATGAGCATGAAAAGGGATAGTACATAAGTGTCTCAAAAAAAAAATAATCCTAGTGCTGAGTTTTACGTTCATGTCTCTGATTTAGCTGAAGACACATAGATTGGAAGTGTATTTCTATAGGTAGGGAGATAAATTTTTTGATTTGAACTGCATCCTCAGTGCTTGAAATGAAAGAACAGCCCCTGCCTTTGAACCGTGCTCTAATCTGTTTTTTCTGAATGAGACAACATGAGAAACAAGTATTTGTACCACGCTGTGTCATGTCCTCATTGCTAATTTTTTTCCCCACCTCCCCCAACTGTGCTTGGCTTTTTTGAGGACGTTGGCAAGACCCTTTCCATGTACGGCAGATACGGGTTTAAGATAACTTCTGAGCGAGGCAGTTAAACTGCTCTTGTCAATGTGGAGCCTGTACTTGGCGTGCTACCGTTCTGAGGGGAAGTGGAGTGGAATAATTAGCAGGTGGTTCAGCACTTACTATGATATTCTGACAGTGAATGCCTGAATGGGAGCTTTGTGAAAGGAAAGGATGAGAGATGCCAGGGTGCGGTTTGCAAAAAGGAAATCTGGATTCTCTTGAAGCTAATGGAAATGGTATTGTGGATTTTAGAGACCAGACTCCCTTATTTCCATGTTATTTTCTTTTTTTTTTTTTTTTTTTTTGGATTGACAGCCGAACTCTAGCAATATTCTGACTGTCCTAGAGTATCAATGATGGTAGTTGCACCAAAATGTCATAGTGGAAAAGCACGATACTGGTTTAAGTGCAAGAAGGTCATCTAGAAGGTTGTGTGGAGGCTGTGGGGCGTGAAGCGGGCTGTGTGACACATGAACAAGCTGTTGGCAATGAGTAGTAGCTTAAGTACAGCACTGAGCGGCTAGATCATGAAGTACAAATCTTGCTCTACTTTCTTATCTTTGGTTGTTATTACTTCAAAATCTAATGAGGTTGGTTGCAAAATTAACTTTCTGTGGAGGGTTCATAAAATAAACAAGAAGAAAGTATTGTTGGATGGGTGGATTTTATTCAGCGTGTTAGATTGAATTAGGATGTGGCTTTTCACACTCTGATTAGAATTTTAAACATGCCTGGGAATTAAGAAGAAAGAAGAAATAGTTACATTAAAAAAGGCTCCAGAGCAGCTGCTTAGCTAGAACACTTTGACCTTGAAAAAATATAAAACCAGAGCAAGTGTAAAAGAGAGAGAAGATGATCTTGTTATTAACACAAAGCAATATAACACAGCATAAAGCAAAAAGAATAAAGAAACAGGTAGTTGAGGGCAATATTCATAGTAGTCAGATGCATAGATCTATTAAGAAGAAATCATAGTATAATTAGCTTTAAGTTGGTAAAGTTGTTTATTTTTAATCTGTTCTAAGCTACCATAAAAATAAAGGGTTTCAAGAGCCTGGAGCATCTAGCAGTGGCAGCTGGAAATTTTTATGAAATATTTCTAAATATTTATATAGCTGTTGTTTTAGATTCCTAAGTACCCCAATTTTGCATCTAGTTATATGGGTAGTATAACACAGAAGTACTTTTTACTGGCATTACTGCAAAGAATGTGAGATTGTAAAATGAGTAGCAGCTCAGTTATTGCAGTAAACAAAAAGGAAAGTGTCACAGCCTGAAATAGGTTGTTACAGTGGAGATCGTTCCGATGCTTCTTTCTGAGCAGCCAGAATATGCATAACAACACATACATGGATTTTATATAGTTGTAAATAGGAACAGTCCCTCAGGGTCTCATATTGATTGAAGTGAACATTCTGATTGGGCTGTCAGCACAAAATGAATATGTATTTATAGGTTACCTTTGCTATTTAAAGTTTGGATTCAGAGGAAACAAGAGTTGTGGTTTATCAATTAGCTTTTACCTAACCATACCTTACTGTACCATAACAGTGGTATATTGTAGACAACTTTTCTGTTATGTTTTTTGCTTTTAACTTCCCCTATATTTACTTGTACAAACTTTCAAGATTGCAAATAGTTTGTCTTAATTTTTGGTAAAAACTTTGTTGAATTTACACTCTTGATTATTTCTCACCTGTGGCTAAAGAGATATTATAAAAGGCTGTTTAAATCAGGAGATGCGCGCAAGGTAGTGTAGTTGGTGTCATCACGTGATGTATATTTTGTGGTCTGTTATCATCTTGTAGTAACAGTAATAAGTGTCAAGGCAGTTATTCCTACAGTTTTTAACCAACAACTTTCTTTTAAGTAGGTTTCTCTACAGGGTTTATTTTCCATTGGGGAATGAAATATTGTTACTTATGAAAATTCACAGGAGAGATAAGAGCTCAGCAAACGTATGTCGCCTTTTATCCATGTGTTTCATTAATAGGCTTTATTTGAAAGTGCTCTAATGAGACGTTGACAATGAAGGATATATTGCAGAATGCCATCATTGGCTTTGTGAAGATTGACTGAAGGTTTCAGTGGTCAGGTCTGGATTTCTCAGGATGGTTACGGTAGCTTCTGCATCTCAAGTTGGTACAGCAGGTGGTCCCACTCAGTATAAAGATGTTGGGCTTGTCTAGCTGCTCAGCTCTCGTGTTTGGCTCAGAATCACTGTTGGTGTCAGGTTTAAAGCACACTTCAGTTTGTAGACAAACCAGTATGTTAAGCCATGGTACTGCTTAGCTGGTTTTGTTTTTCAGGAAACCTCAGACACTAAATAGCATCCAGCACTGGTAACATAAATGTTAAGTTCTGAATTTTTGATAACGGTGTAGCCATGAAGAGAGGAGCCACAGAGAAACACAAGCCCAGAAGCTGCAGCGTGTGTGTTTTGCTAGAATGCTACTTGGCATGTAAGCTTAAAAAAGCTTCTGAGTAGATAAAACATGGAAAAAAAAGAACCATACACGCACAACAGCAATATGATGCCCTGGAAACCTGCTTTCCCCTAGGGACAAAAAGTCTGAAGCCAAGGCCTATGTTTTGAGCTGGAAAGTAGCTGGAAAACTCTAGCGGGCAGCACACCAACTTTTCCGTTTTATTCTGTTTTTTAGAAATTTACTCACAAATTCTTCTAGTATTTTTTTTATTTTAATACCAAAGTAGAAGATACTTTTTGTAATGGTTAATCTTCTTAAAGTACTTTGGCTATATGAAATTAATGAAGCATCATGGAGACAAACACAGAATCATTGCTTGGAAATGTGGGTGTTGAATAAATATCAAATTAGTTCTGGCTGTGAGTGGAACAGTAAGTATTCCTATCACATACTGAACACTCTGCCAAGTGTTTTCTTCTTGCAAAATATTGCTGGAGGGAACTTTCCTGTTGATTCTTCATATTTTCACTTTAAAATTTTTAAATTCAAATCTGTAATTATTTTTGTTAATTTAACATCATAACACCTCTTAAACTGAATAATCATGAACCTTGTGCTGTTGTCTTCAGGAGTTCCTTTAGAAAGAAAATCCTGTGTTTTCCTAGCGTTGCTGTGCTCTGGTACAGCCTATATCCAAATGCTGCATTTCCCCCCATATTTATGCAGAACAGTGCAGCTTCTTTGGAAGAACAAAGTGTTCAAACATAAACTTCAGGCTAAGATATTAGGACTTGCTCCTTTTTCCCATGAAGTGGGATTTAGTAGTGTTAGGAAACTTCAATTCCTCCAAAAGAAGATCATAAGTATCTAACTGTAGTTTATAGCCCATTTACTCCTGAATGAGTTGGTAATGAGAAGGTTTTCCACATCTGCAGATAGCTGTTGCTTGGAGAGATTTAACTAAACAGGGAAAAAAAAGGCCAAGATTAGGTGACGCTAAGGTTAAGGTGTTTCTAGACCAATTTTGGATGTGATAGCAGATGTGACGTTTTTAGAAAGCCAGCAGCATACCCTAGATGAACTGTTCATTAGAGATTTTAATGGAATGGTCCTAAATGGCCATTAATATGAAAAGCTTCCTGAACTTAAATTAGTTGGGAGGCTGGGAGAGTACAAGCATGGAATTATCAGATATGCTTGCTGATCTTCCTTGGATATCTGGGAAAGCCTTGGAGGTACTAGGGAAGAGAGACCCTTGGCCTGAGCCACCACAGCTGATCCCTCTCTTGCTCATTGGAATCTGAATGGAACATGAGTGACATTAAGTTGTTCTGGAGACTAGAGAGTGACTGTTGTTGGTAATGATGCTACAGTGATGTTGTCTAAATATCACATTAAGTGCTGGTGCTGGAGAAGAGCTAGGGTCCTATGCATTGCTTCATAAACAAATAAGGATCCTTACTTGCCACTTTCTGTTGCAGCAGCATAAAGATTTTAAATTCTAATCTTAGAGCTGCAATGTTCTGTATGAATTCCTGTTTCCTATGAAGACTGTTTTAAATTAATTCATCTGTATGGTAAAGATCACAGAAAATTTAAAGGAATCATCCTGGGGAACAAAGCTCCTCTGAGATGAGGAATGCATCACTGCTGCAACTACTATTGTTTTCAGTACAACAGCAAGTTTTAGACTCCTGCGTAAAACCTAGTCACAGTGTTAGTATGTTAACTGTTGCTATTTTTAACTGTATGGTGTCTAAAAGAAATTAACTCTTTTTCCCTTCCACTCAAATTTTGGGTAGAGATAGCAAGAGACTCTGTTCTTGATCAGTTCGGTGTTCTTTGTTTTCTGCCTCGACCCATTTGTTTCAACTGGGTGACAGCTTTTTCAGTTAGAATTTACTGAGCTCTGAGACTCCCATCTCCAAACCACGGGATATAGAAATTAAGTAAATGTGTTTAAACTTGCCTAGAAAGGAGGAGTCAGCTTGAGTGTCTGAACTTGTCTCCTTCAAGTATAAGAATTACAAAGTTGTTGTAAAAATAAAAACCAAAAAACAGTATTCAGTAGTCATTGCTCCTGTCTGCTGATCTGAGGCTTAAATAACAAAGGAAAAAAAGGATGCTTTTCAAATCTAGTGACTGAAACATTTGATGACACTGGGGACATGCACAGTTTTGCATTGTTACCTGCTATTAAACATAATCCAGAGTTTAGTTTGTGAGTCAAACACTGTTTACNTGCCGTTGATTATAATCAAAGGTAATGCTAATGTGCAACCTTCAGAGAATAAGTTCAAATCATCTTTAACTAGAAAGTAAAAATAAGTAATTTATGCCAAGTAACAAAATAGCATTGCTTCAGGAACCAGTCCTCGGTATAAAAAAACTGGGGCTCTGAGTGCTGAAATACTTGCTCCTTAGTAAGTGTTTCACAAAGAACATTATTTTACTGCTAATTGGACTTATATTGCTGAATGATCGTATGTGTATTTTAAGTGAATAGACTATTCTTTCCTCTTGTAATGCTAATACTTTACCATTCTTGGTAAAATAATACCCTGATGATCAAACTCTGAATGTTTCTGTGTTTTGCATTAAAATCTGAAAGCAGAAGGAAGTGAGCAGGTTCTTGTCTCTTCCTCCAGAGAACTTGCAACTTGTGCATGGTTGTTGCTGGATCCATTAGGAGCTATGAAGTGCTAATTCTAATATCTTAAAGCAAGCAAGAATTTGAAGAATAATTAGAGAAAAAGAATAAATGAAGTATCAAAGATATTTGGTACTATCATGTAGAGAATACAAATGTGTTTTCCTGTTAAAGTGTAAAGATCAAATCGTGCTGTTGGCATGTTTGGTGTGCAGTGATTTGAGAGCTTCAACACATTCCGTTTTCTAAAAGTTAATTTACTTTCACAGTTAACTCCTTAGAGAATGGACTGAGTAGTTGCAATATGCACGTGGTAAGAATGTTCATGATGACACAGAATAAAAATACCTTTGGTAAGAAGCTTTCATGTACAAGAAATCTAAAAATGCAAATTCATCAGCTAGCACAGCACTTACCTTATAGGATATAAAAGTACAGGATGAAATAAAATGTTTCTGATGGCTGTAGTAAGTTTGCATGTATTTGCATCTCTGCACTTGCAACTTTTTGCACTTAAATCAATTGTATTTAAGGTCAAATCTCTTAGTTTGTGAAATAAGAAACATGTGTCTAAAATAAGTTTCCTGTCCAGTTTCCAGGGCAAAGTCATCACTGATTCTGCTGATGTTAGATAAGCACCCTGACATGGGACTTGGGCCAAAGTGACAGCTAGCAGAATTGTCCCAACCGTTTCTTAAAGCATTATGAGCAAGACGCTCTTTGGTCTTCTGCTGCACTGTGCTGTCCAACAGTAGTGCAGTTGGTGGTTCCTTAAAAGATGCGCTCATACTTGGCTTGGTGTCTGTGACTTAATTGGTATTTGGCTTTACTTTTTGGAAATACAGGTTCTTGCTTATGGTGTAACTTTGAGATCCGAGATGGAAATGAAGGTCTTGTTTTGCATCCTTCGTCCCTAATGCCTTGTTTTGTTGTGTGATAGAGAAGGCAATCTTGAGCTGAAAGTGGTGAAAGTTGCAGTTTCTGCTGGTGAAATGCAGGTAGTTGCACCTCATACAATGACAACTAGGTAGTTCTTTGGTTTGGTCTGGAAACTGGACTTTTGAATTCGTAGAACTGTTTATGCTTTCTGGCAACCACCAAGATTGCCACTGCATGTGACAGGTACAGCCAGAGAGCTTGACGTGGTGGAGTTACACTCAGGTGTGTCCTGTGGGCTGCTGGTCAGCTGCATTACCTGCGCTTATACCAGATTCTAGAAGAATGCAAGATTTCTGTAGTGTGAAAAACTGCTGCTGTATTTACCTTTGTAAAGATTATTTGAAGGGAGTCTTTCTTATATCTCAAAAGTAAAAATTCTTCAATTTATGATTCTGTAATAACTCTACTACAGCTTTAAAGTGTTGTTTTTTTTATTTTCTTGATTGACATAAGTGTATGTTCTGAATTCAAACACCCAAGCAAATGCAGAAAATTGACTTACGTATATTGTAGACACTGGCCAAGTAGGAGCATTGGGCAGAGAATTCAAACCGAACCCTCCCAGTATTATGTGGTTTAAGAAAAATGTGTCAACATCAGACATATGTATGTTCTCTTCCTCCTCCCAAGCCTTCAAGAAAATAAAATCTCGTACATGCAAATTTTCTTATGAAGTTGTTTCTGCACTAAGTAAATCACTTGCGTTGGTGATTCAGTTGGAGAGATGTGACATGTGATCTTGCACCGTGTCTCATCAGACCANTACCTCTGGTTGATGCATAGTAAAAGCAGTATGAAACGCTCACTGTGTCAGAGCACTGTCTGATTTTGATATAAGCTGGAGAAGCCTCATTTTCAGAATTAAGACTAATTCAGCCCTCAAGTTTTGTACTTTTATTGTCATCACTGTGGATTGGCACTAATACTTAATAGGCCGAACAATTCTATTCATGCTGGGTACAGAAGAAGGATATTACAACATCCTGTGTCACAGCACCTCATAAAGTCACCCTGTTATGGTACATGCGCACAGCATGCTCTTTGTTGTGACTGTAAACCAATAAAATCAATCCAAATGATTAAAAAAATAATTTTAAAAAGCACCTTGGGGTTATTGTTGCTATTGGGGCTAAAAACCTAAACAAACTTGTTTCTTACAAGTTTAAGTAGCTTTAGGGGCTCTGTTACAAGTCAGCAGTACCTTTGCGTTTAAAAGAAGGTAACAGGATGGAGGGAAATAGGAGAAAGCCAAAATGAAGTGCCTTATGCGATAGTGCATTGTGGCTCAATTAGGAACAGCAAAGCAAAGTGGTGTGGGGGTACTGAATGGGAATAAAGAGCCTGCTGGTTTTAGCTGTACAAGGAATAAAATGGTTTATGCATATCTTTCCATATTATGAAATAATGTATTTTTTAGTGTCTCATACATTGTTATTGTTTGTGGTGTTGGAGCACCCAGAAACCCTATTATTAGATGATGAACCACTTTTCTGCCATGCATAAGTATGAGTTTCAGCTTCTTTCTTCTGTTTTTAAGTGTGACAGAAGACAACAAATAAAGGGAGGAGCCTATCAGGATATGAAGCTGTAGTCTTGGTATCCTGCATAACCGTTGTCAACTTTAGATTTGATTTTGTAGATGAGTTGCTTGGAACGCTATGAATGTGTTTTGATGAGAACGAAGACGGTAAAATCAGTTTTGGCAGATCTCATAGATGACGTGTCAAAAGAGATTCCCATTTGTTGTTCTTTTAGAAAATACTAATTTTATTGTATATGCACATCACTGTAAAGGAGAATTATCTAAAGAGAATGTAAAGATGATGGTTATGCAAAGGCCCTCCTAGAGAGAAAGGTCAGCAGTGAAGAAAGCAAAAGGGATGTTGCAAGCTCTTCTAGTGGGCAGGCCAGAATGGTAGCCTCAAACTAAGGTGTGGTTCACACCACAAGGGATTCCAACTGTGGGAGCAAACAGCTGCTTTTTCAAGGTGTTTTTTTTATATTTAGCAAAAAAATGTGGTCCAGGTATTAGACTAAGAGGATAACCTTTTTGACAGGAAGCTGTATTTACCCTGTATAGATTTTCTCGTATAAGTTTGATGAATGTAACTTGTGACTGAGAGTTGGGTTGATGAAAGAAAGATGGTGTGAAGTTGAAAACCATATGAATAGACTTAGCATCTATGCGTTTCCTTCTTATTCCTTACCGAGTTTTCTTGTATCAATGGTGGTTGACCTTGTGACTGCTTTCTGAGTCTTGCAACCTTCTCAAAATATTTTGAACAAATAAAAAGTTTACCAAATTTATGATTACTTTTGTAATTAGATAGTACTCTGACCACTGAATGTGCAGCTGAAAAGGAGGAAAAGATCCTGTTCCAGGTATGAATGTCTTTTTTGTACTGTTTGGATTGTTCCAAGCTCAGAAAGGTCAAGGTTATTCAGCTTCCACTTGGCCTCCTTCTCTGAACAAGTAAGCCACATTTCAAACACATTACAAAGCCTGGCTCTGATGAGAGGCATTGAAGAGAAGAACAGAATTCCGGCACATTACTCTGACTTGGCTGCACCGATTCCAGCACAGGCATGAACAAAAGGCAGCAATGCTCTAGGGAAGGAGGCTTCCCCATATGGATGTGTGCTGTGGCTAGGGCTTTGCTGGCTTAACATTTCTCTTTTGATAAGTTATCGGGAACTGTTATTTTTGTATTCAAGCACAAAAGGGAAAATTTAAAGAAAATTGATGATATTCACTCTTATTGTTGGGATTTAATTACAAGTCAATCACAAATGCTCTGCTAGCCCTATGATATGTGAAGGAGATCCCAAGCAGGAAAGCGATGGGTATGGTTTTTTTTTATGGATATGGTTAGAGGGCTTGAGGAGTGGAAGGGCTGGAGCATTTGCTGGGGACTGCGATGACAAAGCTAGCTGTTAAGCGAACAGAACTTTGCTGAAGAATACTGACTGTTCATTGAACTTCTGGTGTCTTTGGCAGTCAGGTGAATCTGTTGCTCAGGAGTTGGGTCACATCTGCATCTAGATATAAGAAGTTAAGACTCGTTTGTAACAAAGATTCTTAAATCCTGTGCTTTTAGTGTAAACAGAGTGCAAATAGCAACTGAGACACATAGTCATCTCAGTGACAGGGTTAACCTTTAACCAGCGTCAAACAGGCAGGCAGCAGTGACACTGAGTCAACTTGTGAAGAAAACTTACTTGAACATACACTGTGAAAGTAAACAACAGATGTTGCAGCTAAAGTAATGTGTGTTTGAATTTTTTCCTGTAATTTATTAACCATTCACTTATGGTATTTTTTTTTAAAGCATGGAGATGCAGTTGAGCTCTGGGGAATTAATTCAGTTTTCTCTATTATTTAGTAATTAGCTATTAGAGCAATAATCTATAATAAATATTTTTGCTAATTATATCTGAATTTTTTTGAGTGCTGTTTAGCTCATTTTACTGTTGCAGTGCACAAAGGTTACTTTAAAAGAAAAAATACAAGTTAAAAAGAGGAGGAAATGCCCCCCAACCAAACTGAATTTAGAGTTGTTACAAAAGAAGTGGTCTTGGTAGAGGTTTTTTTAGTAGACAAACATTAGCTTGAGTGGGAAACACATCATACTGTACCTCTGTTGTTAGACTTCCATGTTCTCTGTTATTAATTTCAAATACTGTTACAGATTTTTTTTTTAAAGCACTCTACTGGAAGAAAATTCTGCTGCAATTTCAGATTAAGATATGTTGTCTGCAGATACTCATAAAAGCGTAGATCAGTCTGCAGCCGTTTGTAGAAGAAATGGTGCATGAACAGTACAAATTCACAGAGGACCTGGGAAGAGAAAATGACTTTGCTGCTGGAAAATGAAAGCAAGGGACAAGAGCTGTGGTTGAGGCATATGAGATCAAACTTTGTTCTTCTAATATATGGAATTTTGTCATTTATTATTAAATATCTAAGAACTTGCCAAAATTATTTCTTCATTAGGGTGACAACCATGCTTCAGCTCTCTTCTCCCTGCCCTCAAAAAAATTGAGAATTGCCAATTTATTTTTTTTTTATAGTATCTCATCTGTAAGTGAATTACAGCTTTTACTTTTTTGTGTGAGTGCTGTTTATGCCACTAGAATAATAAATAATAGATATGATTTTCCTAAAAACAAAACTGCAGCTGCGGACACAAGTAATAGAAAGTCAGTGTTACGGTGCAATGTGTTTTGTTTTTGTTTTTTTTCTTTTTTTTCCTAAAGATCTGGAATGCATTGGGGTCTTTGAGTCAGCTGAGACAGATGGAGCCAGTCAAATGTGGAGCATGGCCAGCATTCCCAAGAGCTGTTTTCAGTCTATTTTCTAGTCAATAAGTTTCACAGGAAAAAAAACTATGATAGCACTGATGTTAGTGCCTTCCCTGCAGAAAGCAGAGAGGATGGAATATTTCCATGTTGAATTAAAATGCACACATTGAGCAATGAAAACTAATTAAGGCAAATTCAGTAACTTCATTTTAAAAGCAACTGTGAGCTTTAATTGTCATAAATTCAGAACTAATTAAAAACATGTTGACAAAAATTGGACCAACGGCTTGTCATTTTCAAATCTAAGTGAAATGCAAAGTGCCGAGAATAAATTACCAGGTCTGAGTGCAGATCTTAAGTTTAGTGCAGTTGCTACATGTAGGATATCTCAGGATATTGAAGCAAAAAAAAAAAAGATGGTAGAAAATATCAGAAAATATTCTTTCCATATGACTAATATGTTACAGATAAACTGTGGGCTCGCTGTCTAAACTTTGAGATCTGGAAATCTTTCTCAGCGACTGGGTCTAGATGGGTGATTCAGTCTCATATTAACTCTGTGCTGGGTGAGAAGGAGGCATGCACCGTCTCCTCTTCTCCTGCACAAGGGGTAAGGAGGAAGTCACTCTGGGGACATGGACTGCAATGTGTAGCTCCAGGAGGTCCAGATGGGTCCCAAGTCTGAATTATTAAGTAAATAGAACCACAAGACGTGCTGTGGCACACAACTGCCCCCTCACTATATTCCCATCTGCTCTGATAATAACTAGATATAACGTAATGTAAAAAGAAATAATGAAATTCCTAGAGGTTAACTATTTCAGCATTGATACGTTCCCAAAACATACCCTCAGATGTTAAATTAACATAGTTCTTGAATGTAAGAATAGTGGCCTTCCAGGGACCAGGGTGAGTAGCTCTACTTTTCACCTTCAAAATATCAACATAAAAAAGTTTGTATGTGCAAGGTTGTGCTCCAACTATCGTATGGCTGGAATATCCCTGCAGTTAGTATTTCACATCTTTCTGCTGAACGAGAAGATAAATGTGGCTATGTTATCCAGAAGCAAACTCTGCATTGATGTGCACATACTTAAAACGTGGTCCAGGTGCCCCAGGGTGATGAGCTGCAGAATCAGAAGTGTCCGTAGGCATTTTGCTCAGGTGTGTAGTGATGTATTGCCAGCTCTGGACACTGCTGCCATGCAAGTCTTGAAACCAGGGCTAAAAGGACAAAGGATTTTATGAAGTACAGAGTAAAAGGAGTATCCTTCTATCTTTACACAACTTCCATAAAGGGCTTATGACAATATCCTAGATATCTCTTAAAATACGACCCCAGAATAATTAGCCAAGTGCTCTAGGACCATTGGAATATAAAGTATACATTTCCAAGGCCAGTATGTGAAGTGCATTGACTGATAGGATATAACATGTATGTGATTATTTTACTTTTTTAAAGGACTCGATGACAAGCAAGCCAGTGTGGGATTTTGTTCTCTGAGCCAATTACTTGTTTTTAATTGAAATTTCCTGAATGACTTTGCAGGCTTTGGCATCCTGTGGTGAGATGTTTGGAAAATGAATGAAAACTATGTATACAGCTAGTAGAAAGACAGAGGAATAAGAGCGCGTGTAGTGGAGGACCGAGTAAAGCTGTTGGTGTTTTCTTTGCTAGTTAAAGGGCTGGTTAAATTTCAGAGTAAATTTACATGTCTAAATTACAGTCTCTCTTCATTTCTACGGACTGAGTCGCTTGACTACTGCCCTGAATAGAGTAGAATAACACAATGCGTCAGCTACAAGGAATAGCTGAGAACTTGGTTCATGAAGATATAAATTATGTTAAATTTCCCAACACCTTGTGAAAGGTGGCATCCCTAGCCCTAGGGGTGCTAAGGGCAGTTTGGGGTCTGGGTCTCAGAAGTATGTGAGTACAATACTGCCCAATAGGTTTACGTGAAGGTGATTATAGGTAATACAGAAATGTGCTAATACTCTAGTACATCTTATGTGATGAAATTAGAAATAACATATTTATGTTTTTGAGATCATACAGTTTAAAAAAAAAGAAAATTCAGCTCTGAGTTTTCTGTGAACAGATGATAGAAAATATATCTTTCTTGCTGCCAGGATGATTCATTTATTTTTGAACAGTAGTTTCACTTGCGTTTCTTTCTGTTCTCGTCATTTTAACTCACTGATTGAAAAGCATTAACCTCCTATCCGAATAGTCTCACCTGAGCTTCTCCCTGACCCTCTTTTCTCTCTCTTTTTTTTTTTTTTTTTTGAATCATATGTGGTTATGTGATGGTTTACAGTCCTCAAGTAAGGGTAGTTAATTATCTATTACCTGTGGAATCTGTGTATTGGGATACATCCAACACCTTGCAGCTCTGTATTTTCTCACACATTTAACACCGTAGCTGTTTTTTTTTTGTTAACTTGCTGCATTAAGTTGTCAGACTCAAGGGCAGGAAATCAATTGAGTTGCTTCATTTGAGGTACAATGAATACTTTGCTTAATTTTTTTTTTTCATGGCAACAAAATCCTTAGGAAATCAAGTATAACAAGGTTCATACAGAAACACATTTTCCAGTGTTCTGTTTATGTACCTGGGAGTAATTGACCTTTGCTTAATGAGCCTCTCTGCGGTGCAGCTTACTGCAAAAATAATTAAGATGTATGCTTTTAACATCCGTTTATAAGAATCAACACTGAATTTGCTAGTTCTGTGTATTTTAAATAACCACAAAAGACTTTCCAATAGCTAGTACTGGCTGTATCGTGTATATACTGTAAAGGCCTTTGGTAGCAAGTCCTTAGTGACTTTTCGTTCTGTTACCATGGTAACTTTGAATGCTCTTTAGCTGTGGGGAAAAGCATCAGGTTTTTTTTTTTTTTGGTGCTATCAAGAGAAAAAAAGTGTTCATGTTTTTGAGCAAGAAGAAAAACCAACCACAGTTGTGGGGTGGTGGTGGTTTGTTGTTATTGCGTGGTTTTTGTTGTTGTGTGTGGGTTTTTTTGGGGGGCTTTTTTTTGGTTTTTTTTGTAAGGAAGCTGTACCAGATGGGCTTCTATATTCTAAAAAGGATGTTGTCAAATACTTTGGATTTTTTTATGTAGATATCTCAAAAATTACTGAAATAGGAGGAAAAAAATGATTTAATTAAAATACATTGTTTTCCCTATTTATATACTATATGTAAATATGTATCCTTATTTGTGTATATATTCACATATATACAAGTGAGAGTTGTATTGCATTCATATAATAAATTAAACTGTAAAGAATCTGTAAATTACGAAGATTATCCTTGTAGTGTGATCCAGTGAACTGGAATTCAGTGAAGACTTCTTCTCTGGGTCCAGTGAAGAATTTATGGGGAAACAATAAAAGAAAATACATTTATATTAAAGCTGTGCTCTATTTAAGCGTGTTATTTTCATGAGACGGATACACTGCCTCTATCCTCGTCACCTTGTCAAGGATGAGACTTGAGTAGAGTAGGAGTGTGTAAGAATCCTTAGAATGTCTTCCTGTTGGGGAAATTTGAAAGCAATGTAGGAAACAAATATTCTTGTGGCCGTGTTACTCAGAAATAATACAAAAATATGCTTAAGCTGTCAATGGTCTTGCATGTATTAGCTGGAAAGCTTTTAGCCTTGTTTATTTACACCAACTTTAGGAAATCTTGATAAAAATTCCTTTGTAATTTTTTTTCCTCTTCAGACCATAAAGATTTATATCTGGTAACTGTGGAATTGTCTTTGTGATGGTTATCCAAGGCAATATGACAGCAAGCAATTAAATTGTGTAATCAAAAATGGGCACAGGACAAAATCTCTGGCTTGCTTGGCAGTGTAAAGCCAGAGAGCTTGCATTAATTCCTGCTTGCCTTTATTATATGAAATGTTTTTTTAACTTTCCCTTGATGAAAGTCACATTGCTCCAAATTGCAACACAGGTGTTTTTCTGATACTTTCATAGAAAATACTCTGATGTAGCAAGCCAAGGGAAAGTAAGACTGTATTAAGCTACCTCCAGCTCTGCTGCTTAAAAAAAGGTTTGTGTGGTCAGAGTTCTGCTGGCTTTACCACTGTCTGACAAGCTCACCTCATCAAGGTTCTTTACTTTTTTCTCAACTTTCTAAAATTTGTGTTGGTTTTTTTTTTGTCAATCATATTGCTTGAGGAAAATAATGAAATTATTGGCTGAGTCTGTGGATAATTAAAAAAAAAGGCATTTTTTCTAGATGAGTGATATAAATCTGGGGCTAGCAATTTGATGTGAGGGATAGCTGATCATAGAATGGTTTGGGTTGGAAGGGACCTTAAGCATCATAGAGTTCCACCCCCCTGCCATGGGCAGGGACACCTCCCCCTAGCCCAGGTTGCTCAAAGCCTCATCCATCCTGGCCTTGAACCCCTCCAGGGATGGGGCATCCACAGCTTCTCTGGGCAACCTGGGCCAGATCAGAACTCATGCTGTTCGGTTGTGAATTTCTTCCTAATATCTAATCCAAATCTCCCCTCTTTCAGCTTAAAACCGTTACCCCTTGCCCTGTCACTACTCTCCCTGATGCAGAGTCCCTCCCCACCTCTCCTGTAGCCCCCTTTCAGCACTGGAAGCTGCTATAATGTCTCCTCAGAGCCTTCTCTTCTCCAGGCTGAACACCCCCAACTCTCTCAGCCTGTCCTCAGGTCAGAAACACTTGTATTGTCTACCAGGAAAAAGGTCAAACTCAGTTTTCAGTGACTGTTATTTCTTCCAATGCTGGTCCTTCAAACCATCAAGACTTGAAAAATTTATTCTCTTTAATAGCAAGCCATCTTTATTCCAAATGCACTGTTTTTATAGTTGGGTCTTCTTGTTCTGATTCCTCATGTAGTGCAGACAGTACCTGGTCCTGTCCTGCAGTGGAAAAAAACAGATTTTTTTTTTTTTAAATCCCAATGGCGTCCTATAGGTATATATCTGCATCAGATATGGAGTCCTGAGAAGTGTAAAAGATTTTTGTCTGATAAATACCAGTCTTGCTTCAGAACGCCAGTATTTGTAGTGAGAATGTTTGGCCAAGACACAAGCTTTTGCTCCTACAGGCAACTACTTTTTCAGTATTTTTCTGAGGAACTACTCATCTACTTGAAGAAAATGCTCCAAAATTAGCATGAGTCTTTTAATAATATTGTATACCCATTAGTTACTCGGCCTAAATGTCTGTAGACAAAATACTCAGATGCAGCTAATGCCTGCATCTCACTTTAGAATAGATTGTATTAGCTTCTGGGATATAATAAATCCACTGGGCCCAATGCTGGGATTAACATAATAATTAAAGTTTCAGCACATTGTTGTAGGTCACAGTAAGAAAATGTTTAATCTTTCTACATTCATCTGTGTACATTCAAGGCACTGGGAGGTCTACGGAGACTGAATTAAATGTAAGTGTATCAGAAATGAGCAGTGCTTTAAGAAAAATGTAGAAAAGATTTAGCTTTGGTGGGAGCTGTTTATATTTTTTTTGTTCTTCTAACAATAAAACGTGCAGCAGAATTGGGTCACTACTGGAGTTACAGCTCATTTAATGAGAGAAAGCTGTAGGTGTATAGGAGCCAAAATACAGAATTATCCTGCATCTGCCCGCTTAGGGATTTGGGGGTTGTTTGGTTCATAGTTCGTTGCCTATGGTCAGCTGTGACTACAGGAAAAAAAATAAAAATTGAAAGTGCTGGACTGCAGTGAGTGAGCAGGGGATCTAGTAGGTCAGGTGGAAGTTACTGAGATGGTAGGGGTGGTACTTGACAAAACTACTCAAGTGTGAAGACAATGAAAGCATGCTTTTCCAAACATAGTGCCAGACTTAAAAACTGATGATATGAAGAGGGTGATTTTATGTCCTTATGCGAGTCTTGAGTGAAGCCAAGGAACATTCAAAATATCTTGTCCTAGCACTACTGACTTGCCAGGGAAAAATATCTGGATGCTGACTGTTGCCTCATCCGAAATGGGTCAAAATCCAGCTTCTCTTGAAGCCGCTTTGGAAATCCGGTGTAAATTCCTGAATTTCAATAGAATCTTTAGCAGTAGTTTTTATTGCTTCTGAAACAGTTCTTTGCTATTACAGGGGTAAATGGTTTAGTCATTTAACGGGTCATTTGCTGTGGTAGGAATCCGCTGGATAAAAATCCCAGCAGAATGAGTGAAGAAATGTCCTGTGGTGTTTGTGTTTCGGTGTTGTAGGGAGCCAGTGCAGGCTGTGCTTCAGTTGTGCTTGGGGCTGCACAAACCGGCGCAAAGAGTGGGAGATAAGGAAAGAAAATAAAAATGGGGAGACTAAAGTCACCTACATCAATCAATGTGTATTTCTTGTACGGCAGCATGGAAAAGTTACTTATTGACTCTGTGGTGGGGGAGTAGGGAAATAGCTGAGAGGGTCAGACAAAACCAGAGCTGCGTGAGCTGCGCTTGGGTGCATCCAGTAGTATTCACTTCATGGCTGGCAGGGAGGTGAATGCTGCCTGCTTTTGCTCGTGAAATGGAGATGCTTCGATGTGCATATTGTCTCCATAGCACCAGACTAATGTACAAACAAGCCTTGAATAATAAAATAATCAAATTATCTTGAAGTGAAATTTTGTTTTACCTCTAAATTTCAGTTTAGGAACCCAATGAGAATGAACACAAGCAGAAGAGAATTAGGAAAGAGTGGACAGCTAGTCTACAAATTTATTGTTTAATGATAATTAAGCAGAATTTTAATGATGGAGCTACATTTTGTTTTATTCCTTTGAATACTGAGGTATAATATTACCTCAATAATAGTACTGAGGGGTGGGATTCTAGTGTACTTTAAACACAGCTTCCTATTTGTACTGAAACTGAAGACTATAGGAATTGCATCCAAAACTCTCAGCGAATCTATAGGGAGTTGGAGCCTTGGGGAGAAATATAGATAACAATTACAGAATGTTTTCTTGATTGACAGGTGCATTAATTCTCTTTCTTCCCTGGAAGTTCAGGAAGGTTTAAATAACTTCCAATGTAAGAACTGACCTGATGTTTCAGCGCTGAGTGCTAGTGTGTTTTGTGAAGAACTCTTCAATTTTAATTTGAAGGTATCCAGAGCAGTCATCAAATGGCTTTAGAAGTCTAGTGACGGATACTCAGAATAAAATGCCTTGTGTATTATACATAAAGGGCTTGATTCATTTTCTCGAGCTGCTATTAAATGAGAGACTTTAGAAAAGCAAAACCGTATACAGCAATCCAAAGAAAAACCTAGGTTGTAGAAGGTTGAGTTACTAGCTTATAGGACTCATGGTGCAAACAGTTCCTGAATGTATAGCAGTCCTGTCACTCTGGCTACCGCACCATGGCATTTTCCCAGCGCAGTAAATGTGAGACCTCGCTGGCCTCTGGGGCTGTGTGTCTAAACAGCCAAGCAGTAATTACAGGGGACCCACGGGGCATGGGTGGATGGAGGGAGAAAAAGTAGAGGCCGCCCGTAAGAGCATTTATTTGTGTTTAAATTATGATTTAAAGCAATTTTTCAGTTATTTTATGCTATAGGGAAGAATAAAAAAATATCTTATTTCTTCTGAGGGGAATGGAAGGGATTTATTATACCTGGAATTTGCATACAATTTTTCCTGCACCGCAGTGTTGTTGTGTTTGAATAGTCAGTCCCAACTATACTACTGACTCCTGTGTGGTTTGGGGGGACCAACAGTCATGTTCAACCTGTGCAGGAGGAACCAGCCTGTGGCTGGTATCTCACCTTCTCTCTTTTGGTTATCCTTTATAAGATAAGTTAAATTAATTTTTTTTTCAGATATTTAATATGTAAGCATTCTTTGGATTATTACTTTGTTGTTTTTTTTTTTCTTCATGTCCACAGGGCTGTAAATAATTCCAACCTCCTGTGAGAGATTTTAAGTCTTGTTAGATGCATGTAGTGATGCAAATACGTCAATTATCTGTGACACTGTCTCTCACTGTCTTAGGCGCAGTTATTGCATAAAGAACAGGATAAAGTATCAGTGGTGTAGATGGGCTGTCTTCAGTGGAATTTACCGGCAGATAACTTGGCCCAGACATGACAGCAAATCTTTCCTCTGAAATGTCAATACAGCACTAGAGTCCAATTATTTTTATACTTTGCTAATCTTCTTTCACTTTGACGGTGTTACTGCAGGCTTCTATAAAAAGACCATTGGTAATCTCGGGAGGGAGAACTCTTTATCGAGCAGTTTCAAAGACACAACTTCTGGAAAAATAAAGATCAGTAGGCAATGCTGAATTCATGAAAAAAGCTAGTCAGTCTTCAAAAAACTAAATGCAGAACATATATAATACTGATTGTTTTGCCACTTGCAGAAGCTTTCTTGGATTTTTCTCATATTTGATAATGAGACCTTGTGATAGTTAGAAACCTTTTATATTTTTTACAATACATGCTTGAAACGGTCTTTTAAAGATAAATTTAGACATACCTCTTTTATATATTCATAGCTGAAAATAAATCAGTACACACTGCTAAAATACAATTTGAAAACTATATTCAGGCCAAGAAACCTGTTTATCACTTTTAAAAGTCTCATTTTTTTAAAAAAAAGGATAAAGACTAGGTGTTGAAAGCCTTGTTTCCGTATAGCTTACTGGTAGTATGTTAAAAGACGATTAAAGAGTACTGTGAAAGAGTACATCTTGTCGAGTCCTGGTATGTATTGTGAAGAAGAGGAGGCCATAGGATTCAATTCTCCTGTTTAATATGGGGAAACTTACAGTTGCTCCTTGAAACTTCTTGGTGTATCCATCAAGTCTCTTTAAATTCTCTCTTCCTTTATCACCTTCTGGGGTAAGCTTTAGGCGATGGTGGAAGAAGGTGTGGGGGAAGAGGTTTAAGAGCTTTAATGTTGCTCTGGTCTCTTACTATGTGTTTAAGAAGCTCTTTTACATTGCAGAACGAGGGCTTCTGTAAGCAGGCTTGGTTCCCAAAGTGGCTGTGGGGTGACAGTAAGCTCTGACACAGATCAGAGCGCTTGTTTCACTAACATTTGTTTCCTAAAAAGGACTCTTTGTTAGTTAGGTGTTGCTCCTCCTTTGTAACTTAATGTAAATTACATTGATAGCTCTCTGTGTTCATTAGCAAAATAATTGCTTACAGCCTGCCAGGGGTGAAATTACCATCTGAATATCGGCGGTTGTTATTTAAGCAGAACCCTGGTGTTATATTCTCCAGACATAGGACCCTGCTTCTGTTTACAGAGCTCTTTACCAAATAACTCCCGTGTTCCAAAAGACCGTGACCTCAATTTGGATTGAGGGAAGGATTATGAAAAACAGTGGTATCCTATTAAACTATTATGAAATCATTGTAGTTGGGTTTTTTGTTTATTGTCCTGGAAAGTGAGTGTTAATTTAGGAACAAACAATGCCAATACAGCCCTCCAGTATTATTAGAATAGCTCCTAAATCCAGTAAAACTAGTACTAGGAAAAAAAAATAGCTGCAATACATCAGTATATAGTATCATCTGTCAGCCTTCTGTAGATTTAATCAGGGTTTAATATCTTTTCCAAGATAAAACATGTTAAATGACTCTGAATTCTGTTGGACGTTTACCTGTATTCTTACCGTGTCCCCAGTTCTGGTTTTGTTTTTCTATCTGGCAGCTGCACACAGAATGGAAACAGAGGGGTTTTTTGTTACTGAGGCATATTCCGATCTTCAGATGCGATTGGGCATTTCCAGCAGCTGCTGAGGAGCGAGAGCACAGCAGCACCGGGCTCAGCCCACCTGCGCCTCTCAGCAGGGATGCAGTGCAGTAAGAGTGGTCGCTGAAGGAGGAAAAGGGAGATAGATGGGGGAGGGGAGTGGAGGGCAGCATTGAAACAACTGGAAAATAGCTTCAACTGTTTCTAGAAGGGTATATCACAGCCTTAGGATTATAGATTATAATATAACGGCACTGTTGTAACCATCAAGGCTTTATGTGCATTGGGAAGCCACTTGGGTGCTTTATGTGGATTTTGAAATAATCATTTCATGATTATGTACAAGTGCTCTGGATTTGTCCCTGAATGTTTCTTACCATACATATGCAGGTGGTTGCAGTTCTGTGTAAATACCTGTGGCTGCGTTTCTCTGTGAAATGCAGACTGCTCAACTGTCTTTATGGCTGTGACCTTGGCAGGAGTCACTGTTAGTTATACAAATAATTACTAATTGTATTTTATTTGCCTGCAGTCTAAAATGCACACTTTATGCCTTTTTTTTTAACTCTGGATATATGGATGATTCTTCTCTCCAGAGAAAAATGTCTGTTCTTACCCCAAATCAAGAAGGCTCTATGCTGTGCTCATCACTTCAATGTTTGTGTGTTGTCCTTAGTTTTGTCTGACAACTACTACATTCATAAAGGGAAATTAAAACCATTCTTCGTTACTCGGTGATCATTCGTCAATTTAACATTCGGAGGAAGGTAATCTGAATTTTTACTTAAGTTTATTACATATTGGAATTCAATACCAATTATTAAAAACAAACCCATTTAAAATGGCAGTATTCTTTTGCCCATAAATTAGAAATTCTTCTAGCTTTGCTTTCCCTGAGAAGAAAAAATTTCCTTAAAATCCTACAAATTATTTATAACTTTTACTTTAGTTTTTATTAATTAAAAAAGGGAAAAACAAAACCGTGTTCTTTCACAAACTAGAAATTATTCCAAGATTTGGTGTCCGATCTAAATAAGTTTTCAATTGCTTTAGAACAATGAGCTTTTTTAACTTGCAAAAGTATTACACATTCCAAAGGTGCTACTACAGACAGCTAATCTATCCAAGATTTCACTGCTTTAGTGTGGCTGAAGGCAACTCTGAGAATGAGGTTCCAAAAGAAATACCAAATACAGCAGAAGAAGGTATATTGCTTCTGCTGCTGCTTCTCATAAAAGTCCTTATTTAAAAAAATATAGTTTTGGCTCGATTATTGTCCATGTGACAGTGAATTAAGATTACTAAGCTCAAATTATATTCTTGGCTAATAGTCTGTCTTGGGAAAGTTTTGAGGTTCTTATATATCCAGAACTTAATCTGTCAAAAAAAAATTACTTTGCAGCAAACATAATAGTTCCTTTAGCTTTCTTGAAAGAGAAGGGATTGTAGTGGGATATCAGGAATTGCTTGTTTAGATCAAAATTCTAGCAGGTAGCAACAGGCCATAAGCATACCTCTCTGCTAGTGATAGCTTCAGTTAAGACTTCAGCTTTTCAAATCTCCTTTGTTGCTGAAGGATTCTTTCGTAGCATGTATTCCTCATATACTCACCAATGTGAAAGCATTTTTCTTTGTTTTGAATGTGAGAGAAGCTCTATTAGATGATAGTATCTGCAGCAGGATGGAAAACGTGGTAAGAAAGTTGTTTTCATATTTAATTTCCCATGTTTATAGGAAGACTAAGAGTTGTAAATAGCTTTTTCCAAACACTTTTTGAAGACTGAGATCCAACAGACTTTTCCCCAGTGTTTATATGTGCACATTCCTTTAATGATGCAGTCTTAGGTACAGATTGAAAAAAAAAGTGACAGTTGTGTGTGATACCCTCTAGAAGGTGTTTGTTTTCTTTAATGCCATCTAGAAGGTGTTAGGTTTTGCTATGTATTGCTGGAGTACCTCTCTGATACTAGTGCAAAAGTGGTTTTAAAAAATGGCTCACTATGCACGTAACACCATTGCAGCGACCCTTTCTCTGCATCTCTGGAAAACTTACTGTTATGCAGGGCTTCTTTTAACAGGAGTTAGTTAAGATCAGAAAATCGGAGGTTTTTATTGTATCCCAACCCCAGGACATGCTGCACAAATCCTCTTGTACTTTATGGTACTTGTGAGAGGTGTTGAGTTGATACTTCAGAAGCTTGTTACTGGCATTGGAAATGTTCTTTATCAGGTCGTTTAAGTAGTTAACGGTGTCTAGGTGTTATGATAAGTTCATGTAATGTGTTACCTGGGCACTATTTTGTTCCTTGTTATCGCACGTGTAGTGCATATTAAATGCAATACCAACAAAGTCAAAGCAATCTTAAGTATTTCTTCCTCTCCTAATCCATATTTTTACTTATGATAATGAAAAATGAATGCAAGTCTTCTGGAAAACTCTGAGCAAAGAGTAAGGAGGTATTGCTTTGTCCAGGGAGCAGACCAGAAACTGGATTTTATTTTTTTTATCTGGGACACAGCCTGCTTTCAGTTTTCACAAGAACAAGTGCACTTGTGTTTTGTTTAGCTCTCCCCTGTAAGATGCAGGGCAGAAGGGAGCCAGCCTCCGGTAGGCAAGAGGAACTTGACCTTTCCTGTGTCGTCACTCAAACCAGATTCATTTTAAAATTTGCATTTGCAGAAGTCTCATAGTTACAGAGAGGAAAAATTAAAAACTGCAGGACTTTATCATCTATGTTTTAGTGGTATGATTGTTCATAGGAAAAAGAACCACTTATTTTCACTTTCTAGTAGGCTAGTATTTAATGTACGCTAAGATGGCATCATTCCTAAAAGCTCCTGCTGTCTTCACTCTCCCTCCCCAACTGCAAATTTGCTTTTGAAGTGTGTGACTAAATAAAAAGAACTGAAAATTAGTGAGGAAATTGCATGGTCTAGCCATTTTAGAAATGAACTAAAATTGCTGTTTAGCAAAATCAAGTAATTTATCACTTACGTAGTGTTCCCTGTAAGTCATTTATCATGAGTGGCGACTATCAGAGTTTTTATTCTAATCTGAGATGGGGAAGGATTGGAGGCTTACATTGCCTAAGTTCATGCTTCTTGTAATTGGCAATTAATTTAGTGATTGTGTGTACAATAAAATAGGAGCTAGTAAAACTTTACCAAATTTCTCTTCTGCAACTGCATCGTGATATCATACATGACTTTATTTCGCTTATGCTGTTAAAATTCCACCTGACAAGAGGAATTGGCTTTGCACTTGAGTTTCTCTAAATATATACTAGTTTTGTTTGTATGTTGGATACACATAGTGCAGACTTGGCTGCCCAGGATTTCAGGGGTAATGTCTTCTTGAGCTGAAACATCTACTGAGAGTGGACTTTTTACACAGAGACTATGGAAGTGCAAATCTGTTGGTTAGAACAATGAAAGCCTTACTTCCCTTCTCATCTTTTGAAGTACAGCATGTTCTCCTAGAGAAGGACTTGGGATGGTTCACCAGCTCCCTGGATCTTGGGAATGAACAGACACTTCTACAGTGTTGTTCTGCAAAAGGATCATTTAAATTAATAATAATAAGCCCTTAAGAAATTATTCCTGACTCCTTCAGAATAAGTGACTCATGGCTTTAAAGGTTTTGTAGGCTAGCCGTGATTATCTCATAATGGACTTATTCCCCACTAAAGGAGGAAGAAGGTAGTGTAATGTGGCTATTCAATTGAAATTTATTTTAGAATGCTTTCTGGAGCTGGTAACTGCTGGTTTTGTGACACTGCATCTTCACCTTTCTGTAACAGCTCTTTTCAGACTAAAAGTTCCCATTCACAGTGTCCCTGTTTGCTTTTATCAGCCTGTGAATGTGACTTTCCTTATTTGCCGATTTATGTGTAATAAAGACTTATCTTGTTTCTTATTCAAAAGTTTGCTTAAGTATTAAAGCAATGGGTGTGCAATACATTTCGGGGTATGCTGACGAACAAGACGCTCAAGAACAGCAATTCCAGTTCCTGCCAGAAGATCTATTCCAGTGCGCTGGATCTTCTGCAGCGTGCACCCTATTAATGGGGAAGGGAGCCAGGGATTTGTATCCATATGACGTGGGGGTGGAAGGGAGAACGCAAACAAAAAAACGAGGTGAATATTTCCTGGTTGTAGATTTGGAATCATGAATCTCATTTTCTCCCTTAACTGTTCCTTTGGAGTTCTCTGTGAAGATTTGTTTAGAGGGCAAAGAGAATAGTTGCTGGAAAAGAACAAAGAATGAGAAAAGGAAGGAAGAATGGGAGATTATTAAAAAAAAAAAAGTTGAAGTGAGATAGGAACTGAAACCTGATAGTACATGGCAACAACAGTACTTTTAATTCAACCCTGACTGATAAAGTGGACCATCTGTACTCCGTTTGAATTACTGATTTTTTTAGGGTTTATCATAAGAGCATAGATTTAATATTAGGAAGAAATTTTTCACTGTGTGGGGAGTGAGGCAGTGGCCCAGGTTGCCCAGAGAAGCTGTGGATGCCCCATCCCTGGAGGTGTTCAAGGCCAGGCTGGATGAGGCTTTGAGCAACCTGGGCTGGTGGGAGGTGTCCCTGCCCATGGCAGGGGGGTTGGAACTTGATGATTTTCAAGGTCCTTTCCAACCCAAACCATTCTGTGATTCTATAATTTCATAATTTTTGTTGGTTTCATATTTAAATTTTAAATGTGTTAAGCAGACAGTAATAATTTGTTTTTTCCTTTGAGTGCCTGAATGATTTATGCATGCAGTCCAGTAAGGTATAAAATTTGTTGGAACGCTTTATATTCTTTATAGTTTTTCATTTTAAGTTCTAGCGAGTGATCTGTTGATGGAAGGGTATAGGCTGGCCTATATAGCAGTGTCCTGAGAAGCCTTGTGTGTGGTGCATCCGGAGATCATTCCAGGTTCAACGGTACACAGAGAGTATTCCCCTTGTATGGAATGGCAAGCCATTTGTTTGCCATTATGCAAAGTTTCCGATTCTTGATGTTTACTATAGAAGGAGCAGTTCAGGCTGTCTTGTTTTGTTGTATCAGTTGTCCTCGTTAATGGTTTTGTCTACCTGCTGCTTTAGTGTGGTTTTCCCTAACTGCGTTACTTTCTGAAAGACTATAAATAAGAAGATGGTGTAATGAATAAATGTTTGATTTTCAAATTGCCATGAAATGGAGCACAAAACAGTACACCTGGGAACATACTAGACCCTGGTTTGGCATTATTTATTTATTCAGTCCATATTTAATGTTTTAAAGATTGTACAGAAGGAATTTGGCTCTTAGGAGTATTACCAGTGTCAGCTTGTTTTCTCTTTGGAAATCGTTCCTTTGGTAGGTAGACAGGTGAATTGACAGCACTCTGCTACATCTTGTGTCTGTAATAATAGACATGGGTTACATGACGTGGGTCCTTGGAATTTAATTAATAAACTTTAATACTTTTGGTTTCTTCTCCTGTCAAGAATTATTGCAGCTATCAATAACCGGCTTTGACTTACTCTCTCGGAACAATTTTATTTCTTCAGTGTATGGTCCTGTTATTGTTATTACCTAATAAGACCAGAGCATCCAGTCATAGGCATTTGATTGAAATCGTGCATGGGCACATGATGAAATCATTATGGCATCAGCCAGACCTATTTGATGACTTAGTACTGCCAGGGAGGAGGCTAGATAGGCTGTAAAGCTTGCTATTCTTGATCAGACCCTATGGACTTAAATGAAGCTTCAAAGAAGTGAATATTAAAACTACTGTTGACTTCGGGAACAGGGCAAATCCTAAGAAAAAATAGGAAAAATACCCTTTCTGCACTAGCAGGTGCTTTATAAAACATGCCTCTCCTTTCTGTGACACAAACAAATCATGTCTTTCTGTTTTTATGCACAGCCCATTATTCAGGATTCTAACTGCAGTAATATGCAACAACTTCATAGTACTCAAAATTCTGAGTAAAAATATGTTAAATTCCACTGTTGGTGTTGATATTCTCTTGTGCTTTTCTGTGCAGGTAATTACATTTTAGTCATTAAATGAAGTGCAACACTTCATACTGACTAGAATGACTGCCATGCATTTTTAATGGTTTCTCTAAGTGTCATTAAGTGATAATTTGAAAAAATAAACAAACAACCAGCAGTATACACAATTGGTTATGAATAAAGCCTGTTATTAATTCAGTTTTAAAATCAATGAAAGTTGCGGTCTGAAATCTAGCAATAGCTTTTTTTATAGAAAACATTGTAATGTTTTATATAAATTTTTTCAGTCTGTCCATTCTAAATATATAGTTTCATATCAAGAGTAAAATAGTACATCTGCTTGACATTAGAGTTGGTACAGGGGTGGTCACTGATATTGCTTCGTGGCTTTTCTGTCCTGTGTCTAATCGATGAAACATTTTGACTTGTACGTGTTTCCTGCTGTATGTCTGCTAGAAATGTCTCTGGTTCCCAGTGACAAAACACAATGAGGGCAAAGATATGGGGTTGCATCCGAGTGATTGTAAGATGGAGTTGTAATTTTTCATGAGGAAAGTGTTACTCCAAAGACTGGAGAAATGTAGAGAGACTTTATTGCTACTTCCTCTCCCTTCAAAGAATTTCTATATCATGTGCAGTTTGGCCAAACTAGAATATTGTCACTGTAAATATTATTTGAATTCATGCCATGGATGTCTCCAAATTATAAGGGAATATTTCCTGTGAAAAGGCGTTATATACATTTACCTCCCTTCAGTCGTTTGAAACCAGCAGTTTTTGTGATTCATTCTTCTGTAATGCCAAGAAGTGTACTTTCAGTTGTCAGATGCCCGTGGAAAAGTATTGTCGTTCTTAGGCAGCACCTACTGGAAAATGAGATAACTACCTAGTTGGGTATGCAGACTGTCTCATTATCTGCTCAGTCAAAACCTGTGACCTTTTGTCTATCAGACTTTTTTTTTTCTCTCTCTCGCACTGAAACTCATCAGAATAAAAATCAAAGTTCTTTAAGCTATTACTACCAGAAGTGAATTTCCTAATATATCAAAATGCTGCTGAATCATTTCCCTTGTTTCAGCCTTAGCTTCCTAAAAGCCATTTACATCAGAAATCTCAATTTAATGAGTTTTGCTGAAAATATACAGAGAAAAAGGGAATTGCTGCTGTACCTACAGCTGGAGCTTGCCTGGAGAAGTTATAGTTATAGTTTGATTTCTCTTCAGAAATGAGATTTTTTGAGATTACCAGAATCACAAAACATGACATCTGAGCTCCTGGCAGTCCTTGTGCTCCTCTGTGAGCTGGCCTTCCAGCAGCCTTTGAGGGCCCCATAATGACTAAAACCTTAAATGGCAAAGGAAACGGATTAAACGGAGCCTCCAGATGAGGAATGATGCCGTTCAGTCAGGGTGCCCATAGCTGCACAACTGGAGGTTTGGAAGGTGATGTTGTCTCGAATCCCACAGAGAGGAGGGCTCATCTCTTGGCTCGGCAGCCCATCAGTGTGCTGTTGTTGAATCGGAACCTCTCCCAGTTATCTGAAGTGTGGATGTGACCTAGCTGAGGAATATTAGTGCTCTGACACACTAGCATCCTACCCTAATGCAGTCCTGGTACGGGGTCTGTATCATAGCATTGCAGTGAATTCTTAAGACTGACTATGGGAAACTCAATCCTACAATGGAATAATAGCAAATTGTGGACATTTCTGGTTTGGCAGGTGAGCCAAGATAGTTTGGCAGGAGAAGTATGCAATTAAAACTTTTATCGACAGTGTTTGGGTTTTTCAACCAAAATATTTTTTCTGAAGTAAATTGCTCAGTTTTGGCATTTGTTTTTCATTTTAAAGTCAATTTTTGAACAAATGAGTGCTCGTTTGTTGCAAACTAAGTAATTTGTTTAAAAATTGAATGCTTTGGCATAACTTAAAAAAAAAAAATAAAAAAAAAAATCACTCAGCTCCCAGAACTTCAGATTTGAGATTTCTGTACAGTGTTGCTGCTGAAGTTGGTGGTTAGGTTAAACCCCAGATTCATGAATTCTTTCCAGAAATGTCCTAAGTGTCCTGTGAATGGGGGGAAGGTTCATACACGAGTTTATTTTCATCATCTCATGTGCCGGAGTGATGGCACAGCAATGTGGAGGGAACAACTACCGGATATCTAACACTTGTAGCTAACACTTGTAGCTAATAACTAAACAAGTACCTAGTTTAGGCAGGAAGATTGTTAAACACACCAGTTAATGACAGTTCTTCTGTGATGTTACTGAGTATCACTGACCTTATTATTGAAGCTAAAAGGAATAGGAAAGAGTTAAATGGAAGTGAATGCTGCAGGGTGCATAGCGTTGGTTTAAGAGGTTGCTGCAGAAGAGTTTGGAGTTCACTGTTACTGGTTTTCTCAAAGGGCCATCCAATGGGATCCATAGGATATAGATGTTCTCTATCGCAGTGATGCTGACTTCATCTTTCCAATTACAACTCAAGCTGGTTTTTTGTTTGTTGTTTATTTTTGTGGGGTTTGTTTGTGTTTTTTTTTCCTCCAATGAAGAGGTGTAGGAGTTGCTTATTTATCTTTTTATTTTTCTCCTGTAAGGAAAATGCAATTAAGTCAAAAAGTTTTAGCCTTGAATACTTACATTTATGGATTGATAGATACTTTATCCCTCTC
The DNA here is from genome assembly GCA_013400615.1 of Syrrhaptes paradoxus. Lineage (NCBI taxonomy): Eukaryota > Metazoa > Chordata > Aves > Pterocliformes > Pteroclidae > Syrrhaptes > Syrrhaptes paradoxus. The sequence continues at coordinate 59,473 of VZTO01013960.1, forward strand.
AGTCCTCATTATCACACAGTGTTTCATCCTCTGGGAAACCTTTTTTAAGGAAGGGAAAAAGCATGAGGACCAAGGTGAGAGGAGGAAAAAGAGCAGAGAGAAAGTTTCCAGACTGTAGCCCCTGGAGAACCTCGCACTGGAGCAGGGGGAGATGTCCTGCAGGATCTGCGGCCTGTGGAGAGTCCACATGGGAGCAGGCTCATCCTGAAGGACTGCCATCATGGGAGGGACCCACACGGGAGCAGGGAAGAAGTGTGAGTGGGAGGGAGCAGCAGAAAGAGCTGCTATGGCCTGATCACAGCCCCATCCCCTTTGCTGCTCAAAGTGGTAGGGGGAGAGGTAGAGAAGCTGGAAAGGAAGGAGTGACAGGAATGAAGTTGAGCTTTGTTCAAAGGCAGTGGCAGGAAGGTGTTCTAAATTTGTTTTCCTACCATCCAAAATAATTTTAATTGCCATAAATTAACTTTACCCGAGTTGTTTCTGTTTGCCTGTGATGGTAAGTAGTTTCCCTGTCTGTAACGTGACTCATGAGCTTTTGCCTCTGATCTTCTTCCCCTGTCCTGTTGAGTACGGGGAGTTAGAGAGCGGCTGGGTGGGTTGGCCAAGGTCAACCCAACACAACCCTAAGGCTTTTTTGAGTTTCTGTAAATTATGGCTCTGTTTACCATCTGGGATTATAATTCTTCTTGAATGAATACTCCTGCTTGCTTCTTCAGGTCCTTCTTTAGGAATAATTTGAAAAAAAAAAAATAAATTGTTCCTGGCATGTGTTAACACTTCTATGTATTGTCATGTCTATGGGAAGGATCTGGCTTTACAGAATGCAGTTTACCGTGCATAATGTGTATGCATATATATTTTGCATATTGATTCATTTATGTCCTTCATCTTTTTGTGTTACAGTCATTAAAAAGTGGAACAAAGCTGTATGTACCAAGTTGCCGCATTTAAGTTTTATCATCTGTCCATTGCAGTTATTTATGCTGGTTTAGTATGCCCTTGCAGTAGGCATCCATACCAAATTATTTTGCTCTTGAGTGTTTTGTGGTTTTATTAAATATTCATTAAATGAGATGCGTGGTATTCATGCAGTCTGCTGCTTAGTGCACTGGAACCCTAGAAAATGCATTGTTTGTAAATTCTTCATGAGCTAGTTTTTGTCCTTCTCTACTGAAACATGTTGGGGACCAGGACGTGCTGCTGTCAGTGTAATGTTCTGCATGCAGGACTGATTTGGCTGCTGCTACAAAAATAATAATTAAAAAAACCCCAACAACACCACTCCCCCCCAAACAAACAAACAAAAACAACAAAAAACCCCCAAAACCAACACACTCCAAAGAATTCTCCATCAAATCTGTGAGATAGCACTTCAAAATAAATACAGACTCTTTTTTTTTAATATTCTTGTTACAAAGCAAAGTCAAGCCAGACCACAATTGCTGTTTAGAGTCCTATCTGGAGTTACTTTGCAGTGCTGTCTGAACTTAGTATGCTCTACTATCTAAAGTAAAAAGCAGCATTGCAAATATCTAGTATCAGTGTTAATGTATAGCTGGGGGTTGTAAGCAGATGACTTGGAACAACAGAAGACAGATATGCCCAGGGACTTCTCAAAAAATGATGTTCTCGCACCTGCACTTTGCGTTGTCTGTCATTCTTAAATTCACACTGTTGTTATTTCCCTTATCTATATATTTATAAATATATTTGGGATTTGTGCTGATGGTATCATAGACTGATGTATGAAGCTGTGTTCTGGAAACTGAGTTAATTTTCAAGAATGATGAAATCTGACATCCTCAGGTTTTCATACCTTCATCCCTCCACTGCACCATCATGTACAGGTTTCCACTGAAATTTTGCTAACAGTTATTAGCTAAACAAATAAATCCTGACTTCATACAGCTCTAAACTCTCTGCATTTGTAGTGCAAGGTCAGATGTGTTCGTCTGTAGGACTTCAGGGGAAAACCAAATTTCCATATGTGTTGTACAGGATAAACTAAGAAAATCATCTGTGTGGCACATACTGGCTAGTGAAAGTACATCCTGGAAAAAAATTAGTTGCTTGCAGCTGCGTGTTAACTCACTCTCTGGCATGGTGTTGTGCGTGGGTTTCAATGAGGTAGATGTGGAAATTAGTTGTTTGTAGTTTTGGTTTATTTGAGACCTTAGGCTAAAGTGCTTTGAGATGTCCAGGTTATTGGTTCTCTTTGAGATGTCATGATTTTAGTGAGAGTTGGGAAGGAAAAGATCTGAGTTGTGGCTGGAGTCATGCTTTGGGTTGCCTGTTCACCTAAATACTTGAATGTGTTTCAGATTGCTTAAATAACACAATTGCAGTATATTTTCTGAGTTTAATCATGCCCATGAAAATTCTGTAAGAAAATAGTTTAGAATATGTTCCCAGTACATCTTAGTTATCTTTTTTTTATTCATGAGTTTTAAGTGTTTTAACTGAACAGTGCTTACAGTAATAGTGTTGAATTAACTGTGAAAATAATTCCTGCAAGTTGCATTTAATTAGGTACCACTGATTTATTTGTTTCTTTTCTTTTGTCAGGAAAAGAAGAATATATTGCGACATTCAAGGGATCAGAATACTTCTGCTACGATTTGTCTCAGAATCCCATACAGAGTAGCAGTGATGAAATAACTCTGTCGTTTAAAACGCTTCAGAGGAACGGACTGATGCTTCACACAGGAAAATCGGCTGATTATGTCAATCTCGCACTGAAAAATGGAGCTGTCTCCTTGGTCATTAATTTGGGCTCAGGGGCCTTTGAAGCGCTGGTGGAACCTGTGAATGGGAAATTTAATGACAATGCCTGGCATGATGTGAAAGTAACCAGGAATCTGCGTCAGGTAACAGTACAATGGATACAAGAATAACTGACTTTGTTAGGAGTAAATGCTTGATGATTTGAAAATTACATAGTGTGACATTGGATGTTTAGCAAGCGTTTGATGAGTGTTTTGTTTGCACAAGGAGGGATATTCCTGCCACACTTGAGCAGGGGCATATCTAGAAAGTAGTGGGGCAAGCAGCTGAGACAGTATCAGATGTTTGATAGGCTGTAGGAATCACATAGGTGTTTCTGCAGTACAACTAGCTGCCCTTGCAGTCTTGTATTAGTCAAGGCTGATAACTTTCCATAGGACGAGTTACTCTAACTGAATTGCAACTCTTTTAATTAAAAGAAATGGTTTCTCTATTTTTCTCTTTTAAAAAGCGGGCAGTGCATTTGTTATCCGAAAAAGTTTACGTGCTGTGTGGAGGCATCTTGCATGTCATGCCACATCTAACTAAGCAAAAGCAGCAGTGAAAAATACCAAGGAAATTGCATGCTGACTCTTGGTGATGTTGTAGGGGGCTTGTAGTTGAACAGTTAAATTTGAGGTTGGGGTGGGAGGGACGAGGGTAAAGAGAATACCATGTATGTGTGTATACTGTATGTGCTAACTGAGTGTACAATATATGCACGTATGTGGCACTAAACTGTTATGTATATTAATGTTCTAAAGTACTTTATTGGTAGTAACATGTGATTTTGTGAAGTGCTATATTTTTCTGCCCTTAAATGTCTGTCTTAAATAATATCCTTAACGTATTTGTTGTTTCTCTAAGCAGTTGCAGCTTGATTGGAATATCTTTTGTTTCCCTTTATTAAAACGGCTCTGTCTTATGGAGCTGTTAACTAATCCATCTAACCTCTTCTTTCCCTTTTCTTTTTAAGCTGATTTAGCTATTACTTTTTTAGCTTGGAATTTCTTTTTAGTAATGAGCTGGATTGGACCTAGAAATATACTGTGATACTTTGTTTAAAAAAAAAAAGTATTTTTACAAAAAGTAAAATAACCTTTTAGATTAAACAGTAGTTTGGAGGTTACTCCTGAATTAAAACCTTTTGTGTTTAAATTTCCAAACAGCATATCTGCCAGAATGTTTTTGCAAAGAGTATAAACTGTGTTCTGCTTTTTTACTGATAATTGAAAGATGGAAAGTTATTTGAAAGAGACAGCAAGGGACTCACTTTCTAGATTTGCCTTTGCTCATGTTATCTACCAAAATTGTTAATTAAATTATGAAATGTGGGGAGGGGGGAAACCACAGTTTACTTACGTAGATGTAAAACTAGGTGCATGTTCAGAAGGCAGTTGCAGAAATCCATTCTACTCATTCTCTGTGTCAGGATCTTTGCTTTGTTTCATTGCAGTAAACTGTGATCCTAAAGTCCATCAATATGACCGAAAGAAGTTTTGGAGTTGAGAAGGATTCCTTGAGTGCTGTAAAAAACCAAAACCAAACCAAAACAAACCAACCAAACAAAACCTTAAAAAAAAAAAAAGAAAAAAAAGAAAAAAAATATGAAAAATGAGTAGGAGGGGGTGTGATTCATAGTAATTTGCTGGGGTAACAGTTGTGGGTACAGGGCAAGCAGTGGTCAGCTGATGAGCTTTAGGCATTTTGATCCCTCTGAATGTCTGTCAGATGCATTAAGTGAAAGGAGGATGAAGGGAACATTACCGTATGTCTGTTTCTGTATAGCAGAGAGCTGATAAGTTCTGAAATATATTTGCAGGACAAATAACTATTGCTGTTACCTCTGTGGAGGCCTATTTGTTAGTCTGCTTTTTTTCTTGTAAAATTTTTTTGCCCTTTTTCTATGTTACTAACATGCTTAATAACTAACATGTCATTCATGGAATGTTTCATTCTACTAACCGTTACCTGAACCAAATAATGTACTAACATGATAGTGACCATCATATTTTTTAAGTAACGATCGTTATTCTGTTCACAGTTTTTAATTTCCTTTCTCCCCCCTTCTCCACAAAGCACTCAGGCATTGGACACGCTATGGTAAACAAACTACATTGTTCGGTAGATATCATTCTAATTGTTTCTTATTTTGGGTTTGCCGTGTGTTTTCTTTCTTTCTTTTAACTGTAGACATCATTAACAAAAGAGGAACTGCGGTTGGTACTCTTCTGCTTACTTTTAACTCCTTCTTTCATCTGTTGTTGACCTTATTTTTTTTTTTTTACCTGTTCCTGTCAAATTGTTTTAATTCACATGTAGGGTCATTGTTAACATTACGTTTGCATCAAGCTGTGATTAACTAACAAAGGATAAGGCTAAATTGTGGGGCTGGCCTGAGTGACTGCTGGCTCAGCCAGTTTCTAACCATTCATATTGCATGGCATGAAGTCTTGAATGTGGAATGATGAAAATGCCACATCCATACATCTTGTACTTCATCACAAGCAGTTTGGGTTTTTTTTGTTTCCCTACTTTTTTCCCTTCTTTTTACTGATACTCTCTTTCCTGCATGTGCATATCAGAGTGTGCTGCTTACCTGATTTGTGTTGCTGTATTTCCTTTTATTTGGCATGTAATTACGCTCTTGCATGATTAATAACTGCTGTTATGTAGTGCAAATAGTGATGGTGCTGAAAAAAAACAAAACAAAACAAACAGCCTGTGCCTTTTTTGTTAACAAGGTGCACGTTTTTATTAGTCAATGACAGACCACTAAACTTACTAATATGTACAGCAGCTAAACTAACTTAGGAAGCATTCTACTAACACCATTTTTGTGTCTGCTAAATAACTTTTAAGTTGCAATAGGGATTATGCTGGCACTAGTTCAACAATCAGACAACTCTTTAACTAGTTAGAGCTCCTAGGGGTAGCTGACTAGAATCCAAGACCAAACCTCAAACAGACATGAAAATGGGTTCCGCCTTAGGTCTCAAAACCAGGCATATCCCAGGACTCCAGTATGTAGGTCTGAGTATAGCGTGTCCTTTCCCTGTGCTTTGTTATCTAGGTGACAATATCAGTGGACGGAATTCTGACCACAACGGGATACACGCAAGAAGACTACACCATGTTGGGCTCTGATGACTTTTTCTATGTTGGAGGCAGTCCTAGCACAGCAGACCTTCCAGGGTCACCAGTCAGTAACAACTTTATGGGCTGTCTCAAAGAGGTAAATATCATCAGCCATAAATCCATCAAAAATTTCTCATCCTGTTGTCTAAAGATGGGCAAAGATGAAAACATTTCCATGGAAATCCCTTCTGGATATGCCCTTTGTCTGATGTTCCAATATTGGAACTCGCCTGTCTGTTAGAATGAAAAACAAAAGGGACATATTTGCTAAACTTGGTTCCTTCTAAAAATCTCTCAATAGTTGAACTTGGAAACAGCTTAATGGGTCCCATCATATTGGTATCTGAACCTTTTTAGCCTTGGCCTGAGATGGGTCCAAAAACTGCTTTTTAGATCTGCTGCTAAAACCGTCACTACCGAGCTACTCTTCTACGTGAAGTTCTGTTTTGAAGCTCTCTGCTGAATTGTATTGGTTTCTTTTAACAGGAAACAAGATGGTAAAAATGTCTAGTTTAGCCTCACAATTAACAACTTTCTGTCGTTCTTTGCTGTTGGAAAGGAGGGCGATGGTAATTATGGTTTCTCCATTCAGGTTTCCTGAGCAATTGCAGTTCTTAGCCGTAGACACAAAAACTATGTATCGCAAGGTCAGTAGTGATTTGTGAATTAGCTAAACTAAAAAGGGTAAACTGAGATAAGAAACAGTAAGTACAAATTAATTTCAGCAGAAAGCTAGTCTTCCCTGAGCTGCAGAAGGGAAACGGGAGCTGAACAGAGCTGTGTAGCCAAGCTTCAAAGAGGACACAAAGCTTTCCTCTGCTTTGAACAGCATAGGCAGAGCATGAACCCTTGCTAACGTCCTTACTCTTAATCCCTGGATATGCCACAAATTGTTTGACAAAATGTGTATTTAGGATTTGATAAGAATTTGATTGTAAGATATTTTTGTTATATAAAAAACTAAATAGTCTGGAACTTCTGTATTGAAGGGTCTTCCTACCAAAGTTGTGACCAATGGAGGCAACTAAACCCACAGGTAAAGAGGGAGAGGAATTTGGTGGCAGGCTGTTCTGACTTTGTAACTTGCTTCGTTGTGTAGTGCTCAGAAGTTGGAGTTTTTTAGCTTCTGTACGTGCCGTGAACCTACTGTTTAGTCATTTTCATTGGATCTCTCCTATAAGTAAGGAGAGAGATCAGAATTTTAGCCTGTAAAGTAATGTTCGAGCATGGGAAAACAGAATTCAAACCGCGAAACAACCTTTCACTCGCTATTTCCGAACTTTTTACCTCCTCGGTCTTTTCAAGACAATGCAATAGATCGATATAAGCAATCTGGTAAATAGTTTCACTCATCTTGAGGGGAGGTTTTTTGTGTGCTTGCTTTATTTAGCATTGTGATGAAGTAGGAGATGAATCAGGTCAAGGTGACCCATTCTCTGGACCGGAGCAGGTTTATTATGTTGTCTTTGAGCATGGCTAGAAACAATACTCCGCAGCTTACTCAGAAAATATGCCACGCAGCACCTTCGGAATCAACATCTAGTCTTTGAATGAGAATGGTATTTCTAGAACACTTGATGACCTCGGACATGTGAGAAAAAAATCCTTAGATTGTCAATTGGAATGTCAGTATTGGAAATGTCAACTGAAAAATCTCTACCTCTTTAGGCAGTTTATTGTTGCCCACTAAAGAGTGATTTATAACAAAAATGACTAAGGAATAGTGGTGCTTTCTCCTTTAAACTGATCTCGTTTGTGTTGAGAACTGTGCTACACAGTCATTTTGAAGTTGTTGTTGACCAGAGTTTTGTGGTTAGGGTAACATATCTGAGTGAGGATGGTTTTCCCAGTGATCATATATGACACAGCAATCCCCAGTGATCAGTTTGACACATATGGGTGGGTTTTTTTCATCCCTTGTTTATTGAATGGAAATTTTGTAATAGTTAATAATTTTACCCAGTAAATTTGCGACCTTCTTTTAAATCAACATGTTAATTGCTTAGTTAGAGGGCTGTGGTAATCTTTAGTACACTTGTAATGTGTTTTAGACATATTTAATGAAGATAAAAGTAAAACTTTGTGCTTGATCCAGTGTTCTTGACATTTGCAGGAATAATGAACACTATTACTGTTGTTGTGAATATGCAACATCCAGGAGCTGCTACTGTAGCTACTTTTTCTATAACTGATTGAAATTCTTTTGATATCTGTAAATAATGGTTGGAGATGCTCTCTACCTTTTAAATTCAGCTGAAAGAAACATAATAAGTGTCTTAAATATTACTTCCTATAGTAGTTAGTGTGAATTAATTGAAGTTCAGATACACATAGAATTGAAAATGGCTCCTGATCTCTCCAAACAAATGTCAAATACAGAAAATATTAGTCATCTTGGTTGACCTGAATATTCATTTTTCGTTATCTGAAAGTGGTGTTTGAAAAAATCTACTTACTGTGAATTCAGGAGTCTGTGAATATACTGAAGGATCACTGCTGACTAGGTTGTAATTTCTTGACACTTGTGGTATGTTATCACTCGTGGTTACTGACAGAAAAGTCAGTTACTAACATCTAACAATGCAGGGCTGCAAGGGACACTGCTGCTCTTTTGTATATTCAGTTCTGAGCAGCTAGCTCGCATCAGTGTGAAGGACTCGGACTTCGAAGCATGCAAATACCCTCTTAGGTTATTCAGGAGTTATAGTGTGTTTATTACAAACCGCTTTGGGGGTTCTTAGATTGGTCAGACAGGTGAATCATTCATGCAGATGGGAAAAGGTCCCTTTTGGATCCTGTGCTTAGCTTGCTGTTCAAATTCTTTTAAATAATGGAATAGTTGTAGTTATAAAACATTTCCTAATTTATTTATGCTGAATGTTGCCAAACTACTTTCATTATCCTCCTCATTGTAGGCTTTATCTTTACTGAGCCAACTTTCAAAAAGTAATTCAGCTTCTGTGGTTCATGTGTTGGACCTGATGATCTCAAAGGTCTTTTCCAACCTAAACGATTCTATGATCCTTGCTTGTTTTCAAGGTTTTCTAACATTGTCGAAGGATTATAATGAAGGCCTTGGAAGCTTTAATATTAGTGCCATGTCTACTCAAAACCCACAAATGTCTAAATATAACGGGCTAAGGTTTGAACACTGCTAATGTTCTTGCTCTGTGCTTTGTTTGCTGTTTCTGGTTTTGTTGGAAAAGCAGATGTAGCATCTGTTTGTTTGATAGCTGAGATGGGGTTGAAGCTGAAACTTTCACAACCATCCTTTCTAACAGCAATTGTAGCTGTAAAGATGATGATTTTATATTTAGAAAAACTTGTGGATTTGCTTTCCTTGACTTCATCTAAGCTATTTTGTTGAGTTGAAATTGCTTGTGTTAAATTATGCAATAAATATAAATAAGTAAGGGTTAAAGGATTACAAAGTACAATTTCAAATAAGATTTTTTTAGGAGAGTCTTTTCTACACAGTTGCTCAGGAATATGAGACAACTGAGAATGCAGAATTAAAAAACCCCTGTAACCCGTAACTTCATCAAGATAACGAATTCTCAGATTTCTAATAACCCATTTTAGATTTCAACAGATTTTGCGCTATAGAAATAATTCGAAACAAAATCAATTTCACCTTCTTCCCTCTTCTTGTCCTCTCCTTTGTTGCTCTTTGTTTTCAAAGTTAGTATACTTATTCTTTAGGCGTGCTTTCAAATAGCGTCCTTTGGATTTCTCCTAGTAGGGAATTCTTTCATCCTGTGTGTGTTTTTAAATGTCCTGTTTTCCCTTTCTTTCTTAAATAAATTCTGTTTCTAACTGCTTCCAAGAATAAAGTGTCATCAACATTCAAATCCCAACATGTTGTTCAACTTGTTCATTAGACTTTCACAACTCTGGTTGTTGGAAGAACCCCTACTGCTCCTTCAGGTGCTTCAAACTGAGTAGCCCTGACCTTTTTTCCACACTCAATTAACCTCAAATGTTTGTTTCTATATCAAAAATACTAAATGAATATGTGATTTCATTTCAAGTACAGAAAAAAATTTTAAGGAACCATGTCTCCTTAATATAATGGTGAAAAGCTAGTCTAAAATACTTTTTAATATTGTCTGCAAGGTGCCAACTGGTTTCAGTCGTCATAAGTAATGTGAAAGAAAGTGGCACTGCAGGAACAAGAAGTGTACAAAGAATGCTGAGAGAATGTACCCCAAACTGAATCCCTTTAGTGTTATTTTTTGCCTTCTGCTTGCGTACTTGATGGTCAAAAAGTGAAGCCCAACTAGATTCCCTGTAAAAGCTGTTTTCCAGCTCAGTGCTGCATAAAACTAGATAAAACCCGTCCTGAAAACTTGCGCATATTTGGCATTACTTCTAGTGTAAAATATATACAGAGTAATGTCAAAAAGTCCAAAGTCCAATTTTAAATTGCTAGGTGTTATTCTAAAAAAGCTAATATGTTACCTAGCACAATTAATGTTATTAAAAAACAAAACAAAACCAAAAAACCCCCAAAACCACCCTTGCCAAACCATAAAAACATCATTAAGTGTAAACATAGTTATGTTGAGAATAAAAACGTTAGTGAAGTACATCATCACGTGAGTGAATTGTCCAGTACCTTACTCTAAGCTACTTGCTTTCACACCAAGAACTGGCCTAACATATCACTTTAAAATGTGTTCTTAATTGAGATACACAGACAAAAGCTCTCTGTTAAGTGGGTCTTACTCTATCGTGCTTAGAACTGATAGTCACATGCATATGGAGTTAATCTTCATCTCCCATATGTCCAAATTTGCCTCCAGCTGTTTTTTCCATGCAGAAGATATGTCTGGATAGCATTAGAAGATTTTTCTACACATATCTGAGGATGCATCATGTACAAACTGCTCCTGAAGTACATGAGGTGTGTACGTGAGACAGCTCGGTTGGATGGGTATCTGTACAATCAATCAGTGCTCAGCCGAATTGATTTCACTGTATATTCACAGGTTGTGTCTGTTCAGTGGGCTTGGTGCTTCCAAGTTGAAGGCAAAACCAATCTACAGTTCTATCAAAACTACCAAATGTTTTGGTTATAAACCATCAATATCACAATTGCCCAGACTGCCACTTAAAGCTGTAAATGTATCACTGTAAAGATTATGGTGACAGCAGTATTGTTGTGACCACTTTGGGAGCTGCCAAAGGTAATTCTGTTCCTTTCTGTCCTTGCCCTGTGGAATATCTGTAACTTCACTTTCAGTTCAGAACATCAGAGTAGGACTGAAGTAGGGAATGTGGGATTAAGCACCAGATGGACATGTACTGAGGAGGAGAGAGACAGAGTAAATAGAGTAGGCGGTTGATGGGTGAGATCAGAGCATGTAGTAGAAAGGGGGGAAAATTCCCATTGGTGAAGCTGTAGTGGGATTGTAGGAGATGTATAGTTGTAGCTGAGCTTGAAGAGGTAAGATTTGCCCTAGTGGAGGGGAAGAGCAGGTGGATGGATTTTTTTTTGGCTTTTTTTTTTTTTTGGAGGACTTTAGTTTGTGAAACTAAAGGATCTCCCCAGGTAAATTTTTCTGCCACTGTTTCCTCTGGCAAGAGGAAAGAAAGTAAGGCCTGAGCAGTTTATATTTGGGAATCTGAAGTCTATATTTCAGTAGAGTTTAATCATCTTTGTTGTTGTCTGTAACTAGTATGCAAGGCTTTTCTTTGTTTGTGGTTGTTAATACTTTAAAAGTCTGTTAATTTATTTAAACATCTTAAAAATAGCAGTGGTTTTCAACTAGTGTTGTGAAGAGTTTTCTTTATTCCTGTAATGTCTATATTGTTATCACTTTCATATGCAAAATATCCAGTGTTGTTTTCATTCCCCAAATTTTTTGCCGTAGTTGACTTTAATCTGTCACCACTTGGATAATTTATGAATGATTAAGACCTATCTTGCTCTGGTTTCCTCTGTAAATGAAAACATTATGTTGTTTGATAGCATGAGTGTCTTATGGAGTTATTCAATATATCTCATTTATAGACGTGGTGTGACCAACAAGACAGTTTTCTGATTACATCTTCTCTGAAATAAGTTCATTTTAGCTGTCCTGGATCTTTTCTGTGAGGGTATTAGTTTATTTGAGAGGTTTTTTTAGACCTAGTAATCCATTTAATAGAATGGACTTGCTAGAAAGAACAGACTTGCTTTGTGGATGCCCCATCCCTGGAGGGGTTCAAGGCCAGACTGGATGAGGCTTTGAGCAACCTGGGCTAGTGGGAGGTGTCCCTGCCCATGGCAGGGGGGTTGGAACTGCATGATCTCTAAGGTCCTTTCCAACCCTAACCATTCTGTGATTCTTTGAAAAGCAGTATTCCAAAACTCAAATTTTGCATTTCCTAGGCTGAGGAATGTAACATTTAAAAATAATGTTTCTTCTGTTTTTCGTTGACGTTGTCAAGGGCATAGTGCCTCTACTGAACCATGTTGTAAAGGATCTGCTAAATGATGTTTTAATAAATTCTCAACATATGTGCAATTGATGCATTTACTTCCTCACTTCAGCTGCACTGAGAAGTTGTACAGAAACCCATTGCAAAATGGAATAGCTGCTTCTGTGAGCAAGTTAGCATTGGTTTCAGGGAAGTGTTCCATTTTCCTGCAATCCGTGCTGACAAATATTTGAAAGTCAAGTAAAATGGAAATCTGAAGTGTCTGGCTTTTTGTTTTCAGTAGTGTAACAAGATCTTGAGGTAAAAAGCATTGCCATGATGGGGGCGGAACTGCAGAGTCTGTAGTAAGTCTTTTGTCTGAGATTGGAAATAAGTCTACAGCGGTGCTAATTCTACACGTAATAGTTTGTGCGTCATGGCCGGAATCGCTTTACTGGCCCAGTAAAGGTGCGTGGGACAGATTGTAAACTCCTCAGTGCAGAGATTGTCTTAATTTTTTACAGAACCCCACTATGACTTTGGCCTTCTGGCATTACCAGAAGGTAATGATGATGGGAAAAAAAAATTTAAAAAGTATTGGAGATCAGGCATTTTGTTTCCAGATACAGAGAATTAGTTTAAAAATAAGAGTATTTGACTAAAACTTTGCATACTTAATACGGGAATTTAAATTTGGAAGGTACAAGCTGCTTGATGCATTGGAGGCTTGTAACATTTTCTCTGTTTTCCACACTGGCGGACAGAGGCAGAGGAGGTGGACATGTGCGTTGGGAGAATTGGTGAGAAGATTAAGATAGAGATAAGAAAATTTACACCTTTTGGATCTGTCCCAAGTCCCACAAAGCTGCATGTGCATTTTCAAGTGCAGAACTTGAATGATCTTGTTCTAAACGCTATTTCCCCAAAACCTTTGAGCAAGGAAGAGGAGGGCCCCTCTGTGAAAGGGGAGAATATTTAGTCAACTCATCCTTTTGTAAGAGGAGCCATGTATTTTGTGGTGAGGATTTTGGATGTCCAAATTATCTTTCTTTTAATATCTTAGAACAAAATGTAGTTTGAGTTCCAGGACTGATGAAATGGAGGAAAACAGTCAGGAGAGGCTCAAATCGCCACTGAAAAAGGTCAGCCTAATTTGATTAGATTACTGTAGCTTTTAATTACATCTGTTTCTCATCCTGTTATTGTTGTAAATAATCTGTGATGCTCTGAAGGTTTGAGATTTTCTAGAGCTTCCATGAAACAGCTCTCTTGCTGCATCTTAAAGGGTTTTTAGTGAATGGAAGCCATCATTAACTGAACATTGGAAAAATCTGTCAAAAATATAATCGTGATTTACTCTAAAGTTAACTAGATAACTAGGTTACTTAGCTCACTTAAAGGTAGCCAAGTGTCATGAGTCAAATTTTTTGCCAAATTTTGGGTATGTGTAGGTTTAGTGTAGCTATGATGTGCATTGTTCCATGACTGCTGGCAGGGTCATAGGTGATACCAGCATTATTAAAATGTATATGTGCAGATTTCTTAAATTCAAATGTAAAGGAAGTCAGGGGTTTTAACTCATTTTACCAGGCATTTAGGAGTGAGTGTACTAACTGGGACTAAACTCGTGTCTTTGAAACTACGTTGGGACACAGTTCTGCCAGTGAATGTTCGCATCTTTATTTTTCTAAATTACTGTAACTTGCACGTCACTACTGTGTTTAGTTAAACTGTAGATTTATATATTGAAACAGTCTATTCTGCATCCCTCCAGAGTGCCTCTTGGTGCAAATTAGTGGATTTTTGTTTGATGGAAGAAATAATTTTTGGAAAGAGGAATAGAACTGCCTAAAGGTGAACAGAAATCGAGCTTTTTCAAAAACTGTGGAAAGTTCTGACTGGAACAGGACATTTCAAGAAGTTTTGCTTCTAACTAAAAGGCTAAAATATTGGAATAATTTCATGTTTAATGGAGTACCTCAAAACAATCTAAAATTCCTCATTCTTATTGGCTAAAACTGTTTGTAAGTGTTATTGGTTTGATGCAACTACTTCTCTTGAGGCATTTTTTTATAATCATATTTAAAGGTCACTGAAGATGCATATTTTCAAATAAGGATATAAGCATTGTTTTTTGTAAATTTTAACTTTATTTTTTTCTGATGAACTTGGTGTTTTTTTTAAATTGGGTATGTTTTGGATTTTTATGGTTACTGACTGCCTTGCACTCTGAAAACAGTCTGTACTGAAGAAAACTCATGCTTGAATTTCAATGCAAATTTGATATCATCAGCTCTCTACAGCTGTTCTAATTCTGACATCCTCCATCTGCCTCCAAAATCACAATTTCTGCATCTGTACTGCCTTGCCTGATATACTTTTGTTTTTCATTAATCTTCTTATTTCTTTCTTTTTTTCTGTGCAGTCTTTAGCTCCCTGATTTTTTTCTCACTTTTTCTATTATATTTCCACTCTCTGATAGTTATTTTGCATATGAAAAATACATAGTCTCTGGAAAGATGTGATGCCTGAGTCACAGGATTTAGTATCTGTTGCAAGCTGACATCTGGAAAATGTCTGGCAAACTTTTTCTTAGACATCTGTAGGCTCAGGGTCCTCTCCTGAGTGACACAGGAGAGCAGAATGGAGGGGGTAACAGATTAATAAATCATGTGTTGCTAAGACAAGCAGAGAAGCTGGTGTCTTAATGTGGAAGGAACATTTCAATGTTTAAGGAAAAAAAAGCAGATAAAATGCTAAGTTTTGCTAACACTGTGAAGAAGACATCTCTGTGAAGATGCTTGTTTGACTGGTGAATTCATTACTGAAGGTCAAGGGGGTTTTGTTAATGTAATAACAATGTAATTTCAAAAAAGTAGTCATTGGCACAGAGTTTAAAGGAAAAAAAAATGCAGTGAGAAGACAGGTACTAAATTGTGTGTATTTTGGAGTTGGAAAAAGTGTGTACTTCATCTGGAGAAGCTATATGAAGTAAATGTGGAAGTGGGGAGGATATATTTCTCATTCCATCCATCTCCTTTTTGAAAAGGTCATGTTTTGGCATTACTCCTCTGCTGCACTTTGTATGCATGGAATGATAACATGCTTTAAAATACTGTTTTGATAGAGAACATTCTCTATTTTATGAGTTATTACATAGCAATTTATAACATTTTTTTTCCCTAAACATGTTTAAAAGCAACAACTGTGGGGGGATGCTTCTAAAGTCACTTTTCTTGATTGTACGAGCATTATCTGAAAAAAAAGGACAACCCCTGGGAAAGTGTAGGAAAAAATAAGGAGTGCTAGTGGGGACAAATATTTCCTTTCACAGTCATTGTGACAAGTTCTGTCAGCTGTGTCCGTCCTTCATTTATCAAAGTAGCTGTGCATCTTTGATCTCTGCTTTCTGATAGTCTTTTAGGTACAGATGGATATAAGTCATTCGTGTATCCAGCAGTGCACCTGTTGGGCATTCTGAGGAGGCTCGGGAGGATCGGAAGCTGTGGCTCCAGATTTTTATCCTCTTTTGCAGTATCTCACCGTGCTTACAAGGATCAGCTGGACTCCCATTTTTAAAGTCTCAGTATTCATATGCAACAATAAATAGGGCGTGGATCCTCTTCAGTTTATAATAAGAATAGGTTAAAAAAAGCTGCCTACTAAGGCTTTAATGTAATTAAATGAAGGTTAATATTTAGAAGCACCTATTTAAAATACCAGGTAGGAAGGAACAATCTACTGACGAGAAAAAGAAATAGCTGTTGTAAGCAGACCAAGTTGAAATATTACCCTTTGACAACTTAGAAACTGTATTAACCACAAGCACATAAGGGAGTTGTGAGATTTAACGCTTAGCTCAAAGGCTGTGTGGGACTTTAAGTTTATATTAACCTGGGTGACCTACCTGGCCAGACTGTCTTTAATCCTTCTCTATTCCTAAGACTATGAAAATGCCCACTGCCTCTTGAATTCATTGAGAGTATTTACAGCTGTGGCCTTAAATGCTAACGTGTTCTGTAAGTTCTCTGCTTGTAGACAAAGAGCTATGTGCGAACATTGTTATTTGTGCCATTAGTTTTCTAGTTTAAGTTTCATAAATTAAGTTTTATATCTTGGTCTTTCAAAGCTTTTTCTGATGATTACAGTTAATTTTTCTTGCTTTCCCCCAAAACTTTCATAACATTAGCTTTTCCTACAAGGCTATTCCTGTTTAACAATAATTTCCATTTATTTCATGTCCTCTACTGGCATTGTCCAAAGCTGGAATTGTACTTTTTCCCTTGATCAGACCTTTGCAATCATCGTAACATTGAATGTGTCAAAAGTGAAAGGAAATAGTAGAATTAGTGTTCTAATGATCGTAGGAATAATAAATTCCAGCCCCCCGGTGTTTGCCACTTGTCCACAGTGCTTGGGCTCTGACACACATGGATAAGTAAATAGCAGATTTCTGTGTATTGTACAGTGAATGCTCATGGAAATGTACTTATTTATAAACGATACATGTTTCAAACAGGAACTGAGAGAGGGCCTGAATCAAAGCTTTAAATACAAACCACTAAATATTTTGTTGGTACTGGAGCATGGATTTTTGTGTATTAAAATTCTATTATAGTTGATGCTTATGTTTTAATTTTCTTGGTATCTGTTTCATTTCAGTGAAATACAGAGAGGCTAATTTAGAAGAACCGTTTGGCTTCTGCTTAAAACACTGGAGTTCTACTGTTGTAGGCTTACCCTGGGCTTTGCGAACTTGTAGTCAAAACCAATCAAGGAGTTCAAGTATCTAAATAAAAGAGTTTGAGATGGGGAAAGTAATTTTTTTTTTTTGGTAGCAAAATATCTAAGTTAATTATTTTATCAGGTCCTGCTTGTATTCTTATAGATTTGATTCACTCACTGTCATCAACTTATCAAAACACCTAAGCAATCTGACCTGGATTGCCAGTGTTCAGCGTGAAGCCAAGGGGATACTGGATGTGGAGTAAGCACTGCATCTCTTGGGGTCCCTTTGCTGGCAATGGCAAACTAGTCTTTGAACTGATTCTTTGTATTTCTATTTAGAAGTTGGTGGTGGTTATGGTGGTATGGTACTTTGCATCGGATTTTTGCTTACATCAGTTTCCATAGCTTTTTAAAAAAATACCTGCAACCCCTGCCTGTATTTTGCTTGAACAGTGTGCGGGCAGTATGAAAATGAATGGCACATGTGATACACGGCACCTCTGTTGCCATCCTTCTGCTGAGAGGTTGTCTCTGCCATGTTCCTGTCAGAGCATGGGCATTCTTGTCTTGACAGAAACAGCTTTTTCTCAGTTTTGCAGCTGGGAATGGTGTTCTGGGGGTGGTTTCCCAGAAACAGAGTTCTTTGTTATCCAGGTAGGCTGCTCTTTTAACCTTTGTTCTGGTTGTTCTGCTGCTGCTTTCCCAGACATACATCTTTATTTGTGGTTCATTCAGTCTTGGTTCTGTTACAGTTCTATTAAAAATTTGGTAGTTACCTAAATGATATAGAAATCCAAACTTGCAATCCCAAAATCTGCAGGTCAGCTGGCTTCTGTCCGTGGAGGTGCCTAGACATGATGGAAGTTGCCTTAGCTTGGGTAAAGTTGTTTTTCCTGAGTGGTCACACAAATTTTGATGCTTAGAACTTAATTCTGACAGGTTTGAAGAGCTCGCTATGTACTCTATGTGTACGTTTGGCTGAAATGAAGAAACTCGGCATGCCTTCACCCTCCTGCTCTGGAAGGCATGGCTCAGTGGGCTGCTCACAGGTTAGCGACAGGCATAAAGCAGGAGCAAAAACTGTGATGCTGTGTTCACAATGTGGGAGACAGGGTTTGGTTCTTCAGGAGAATAAAATTTCTATTCTACCTTCTCAGGTGAGTATAGTCAGCACCAGCTTATTCTCTAGAAGAGACTGTCTGTCTGTCCTGCTGAAGGTGCAGTGCTGTGTGGAATTCAGATTTGTTAGGCTGATATAATAGTGCTAGAAAAATCATGACTAATGGCCAAGACCATGAGGACAGAGAAACTTGCTTTCAGAACTGGTTCTGTCTTTTGCCTGGTGACTTTCATGTAAGTATGAAGCTTTAATACTCTCACCCACCTGTGCTATTTCTCTCCTGACTAGCTGTAAGCAGTTGCATACAAAATGTTCTGACTTGAGGTGACTGCCGTGTTCATGTCCTGGGAGAATTTTCCTTTTAAGATGCCTACTACAATACATGCTTTTATTGGGATGGCAGATTTTCTCCATCTATGAAATAAAAAAGAAATAATGCTGTGTCTGTAAAATGCTTCTTGATAGCTCACATTATCAGTGGTCTTGTGGTTTTGCTGGTTTTACCATCAGGAATGACTTGGGGAGCAAAAGAATAGCTCTTCTCACAAGCGGGCCTTGTTTACCAAAATAATTCCCCATGCTGCAATGCAATATGACTATTCAAAACAGAGAATAACCTGAATGGAAATAAAATTATCTCCACATGTTTAGCTGACATAAATATATAGCTCTACTTCGCTCCTGCCCATTATATCTAGCTGTGATTGGAAATCCTCTTGAAATTGCTGAGTATTAGTGAAGGAAAAGTACTAGCTGTCATTTGTCTGGTTTACAACTTTTTGTTAGACATAATGTGGAGGTGTCAGATAGTTATTTCTGTGCAATATCATTTTTATTCTTGTCAATGCTATGAGGTTATTTTGCCTTGCGAGAGTTTTGGACCACATGTGAACAGCTAATGTACTGTCTGATACAGTCAGAATTTGTCAAGTTCTGTCTCAGTCTTGGATGAAGAAATAAAAAGGATCTTTAAGATTTGTATAGAACCTCTGAATTCAGTCAATTGGGAATCAGTTATGCAAAATGCTGATCAGCTCTGATCTGACTGATACAAATAGTCATGCAAAGGGACCTTTGTAAATCTTCTACCATCAGGCTGGATACTCAAATACAGTTATACAAGTTGGTTTTTTTTCTTGGTGGTTGGTTTTATTTTTACAGTTGCAAGTAGCTGAATTTTAAACACATTTTTGAAACAAAATCATAATTTGCTTTATTCTAAGTAAAGATCTTTGCATATATATTTTTAATGCTAATTTCTTTTTCCCAGACAACACGATGCTAAATTGGCAAACAGTTTCAGCTGGCCTGAGATCACTTTGGGTGAATGCATCAATGCCTTCAGTCATGTTAAATGAATGCCTTAACTTCTTTTATTCTTGAATTATTTTTGTTTGTGCTGCTGTGAACTAGAACAATACTATTAATATTGCATGCCCACATTTGCCTCTGGTTATTTATGCCTTTTTACTATTGAAGAGTAAGTGTGCCAAGCGAAACCACTGGATTTCTGCCAAATAAATGGCCCAACAAAGAATTACAAAGCTGGTAATAAATGGAGCCACAAATTAAATGCAAGCACAGTGACATGGGCCCAGTAAATCCAAATAGTGGGATGGTGTAAGAAATGTCCATCATCTCAGTTATACAGACAGTGCGATGGAGTGTGGTGGTGACGACAGGAACACTAATAAGCACACTGCACATTTTACCTAGCTTTATATATGGAAAACACGTGGTCTGTATTTGTTTCAAGTTCCAATTGTGTTAATGGTCCCTGCTAATGTGTTTTTTTCCAATTCTCCTTTGTTTGCTGCAGGCATTGTAGGTTCATTTAAAGTTTCAAAAAGTTATAGCTTGTGTTTAGTCCTGTTAAGAAAAAGCATTTCAAGTCTGTAAATTATAACCCTTCAAAAATAATCCCCAAAGGTAAAATAAACTTCTGAAGCTTGTTTGTTCCGCTCCTCTTTGCACATTAATTCTGGAACCAAGGAGGGAGTATCAGCGATGATATTCATGGGTGATTACTATTTCAGTATTGTTAATTCTTGTAGTCTGGAGTGTAGTGCTCTTGTACATCACACTGAGGTTGTGCCCATAGAAACAAATGGATTTATTTTATCATGTGGTGTTTTATTTAATATGAGCAAGAGCATCAGCCTTCTGAACTGGTATCGGTAGAGAACAAGGTTGTTTTTCTCAATGAGCAATATATTTCCAGCATCTTTTTCCTTGTCTGTTGAAAGGTGCTAAAGGGTGAAAGAGTGCCTTAGGAGAAGAATAAAATACATTTGTGGATGGCAGGTTCCATATATTGAAGTAATGATACCAATTTCCATTTGAATCTTGAACTGAAGAGGTTTTCAGATGATTTTAGACCAATTTTTCTCTTTCTGACCCTATTAAATAAATATTGAAATAAGTTTTCAGACTGTAAAGAAGGATTTTGTCTCTCCTTGATTCTTTTAGCTTGGTTTTTATGGATTTTATTTTTTAAGCTGTGAAAGGTTTCTTTCAGGCCTCTACTCTTAAATGGTGAATACTCAAATGCATACAAAGCAAATCTGAGGGTTTGTCTGACTTCTCAGGATCAAACCAACCTTTTTTCAAATATTAAATTGTGCTACATTCCTGGAGGTGTCACAGGAACAACTGACAGTTAAAATGATAGCAGACTCCTGTGGAGTTCATGTCAAAATTTTAGTCCAAGTGTTTAAAAATGTTGCCAATTTATATTAATATTTTTGAATGAACAAGAGAGCACAGGTATTATGTATTCTTCCAAGTCTATCATACTGTTTCCTATGTATGCTCCTGCTATTTATGTAGAAAATGCTTAAACGTCTTTCCTGGTAATTTACTTTCTGTGATTCCTGTACTGTAATCTTGTTCTTTTTAGCATCTTAGGAAGGCAAACTGTGTTATATTCTTTTCTTCAAGACAAGACAAAATCTGTCAGTACTTTATTAATATTTTATAGCAGCTATTTGCTTATTGGGGTGTATTTGCCACAGCAGCAGCTCTTTACCCACATGATCCGTGGATTTGTGAGGTCACTGATGAAGTGGTAGCAAGGTACCTAACTACAGCTGTTTTTCTGTGAGGTAGCTTGCTGTCAGTATGCTGGGATTATGTGAACCAAAAGAACTGAGAATTCAAAAGCTGGCATCCAGAAAAACTGGTGGTCTTACAGTCTCTGCCTCTGTCCACCTGTGGGAGGGACTCCCAGATCCGTTGTTGGGACGTCTGCTGGAAATGTTGATAGAACCAGTTGATCACGTCCTGTTGCTTCTACTCATATTTGAGTTTTATCTATCTCTTCTCCCTCCCACTTTTTCTGACAGTTAGCTATACCTGTGATAGTCTAAAGACTTGGGAAAAAGATTGTCCTGGCTGCAAGCCTATCCCCACTTCCACCGAAGGCAGCCCTAGGAAGTGCCGGTGGCCAGGTTCGCTGCCAGCAGGATGGGCAAACAGGGTGTGGCATGGCAGTTGGCACAGGAGGAGGAGGGCACACATGGAGGGCACCTCTTCGAAGGAGGGCCATTCCACTGGTTGAGTGAGAGGATTGAAGTACATGTAACCCAGCCACCGGGCACTGTTCTGCGGCCATCTGCACAAGTCAAGGGCACTCATCCTTCCGGATCCTCATGGCAGAATGGTGGGTACTTGCCTGAGAGCAAAGGCTGCAGCTCCGGCTGGGGGTCTGCATTATCTACCCCAGTGGTGGCCAATGCCTCCGCCCAGATGGAGCTGTTGAAAGGAGAGGCTGCAGTGCAAACCTCAGACTGCAGGAAGTGCCAGACCCTTCTCATGGGGTCTTTTTGCAGCGGACCTGCCTGCGAAAGGTGTGCCCAGGTAGAGGAGCTGACCCCCGGGCAAATACAGAAGGGAGGGGGGCCAGTAATGCAGAAGAATGAAAGCCTGTAACAGCAAGGACCAGCAGGAGGAAGAGGCTTCCCCCAAAGCCTGAGGTGCTCATGCAGAACAGCTTCACCATTCTGCAGGCTGAAGAGGAAAGACCTGTTGCATCAGGAGGGATGCTGGAGCTGAGAAAGGCAGTCTGATCTTCTCCCCATCTGTCAACCAGTGCAACTAAGAAAAGCCAATGTGTAGTACTGACTCTCTTCTGAGAGGTATGGAAGGACCCATTTCCTGACCTGACCCACTCTCCATAGAGGTGTGCTGCTTTCCAGGGGCTCATATCAGGGATGACACCGAGAAACTACCAAGCCTTGTATGGTCCACTGATTATTTTCCCCTGCTATTGTTTCACGTTGGCACCAGTGATACAACCAGGANTGGCTGCAAGCCTATCCCCACTTCCACCGAAGGCAGCCCTAGGAAGTGCCGGTGGTCAGGTTCGCTGCCAGCAGGATGGGCAAACAGGGTGTGGCATGGCAGTTGGCACAGGAGGAGGAGGGCACACATGGAGGGCACCTCTTCGAAGGAGGGCCATTCCACTGGTTGAGTGAGAGGATTGAAGTACATGTAACCCAGCCACCGGGCACTGTTCTGCGGCCATCTGCACAAGTCAAGGGCACTCATCCTTCCGGATCCTCATGGCAGAATGGTGGGTACTTGCCTGAGAGCAAAGGCTGCAGCTCCGGCTGGGGGTCTGCACTATCTACCCCAGTGGTGGCCAATGCCTCCGCCCAGATGGAGCTGTTGAAAGGAGAGGCTGCAGTGCAAACCTCAGACTGCAGGAAGTGCCAGACCCTTCTCATGGGGTCTTTTTGCAGCGGACCTGCCTGCGAAAGGTGTGCCCAGGTAGAGGAGCTGACCCCCGGGCAAATACAGAAGGGAGGGGGGCCAGTAATGCAGAAGAATGAAAGCCTGTAACAGCAAGGACCAGCAGGAGGAAGAGGCTTCCCCCAAAGCCTGAGGTGCTCATGCAGAACAGCTTCACCATTCTGCAGGCTGAAGAGGAAAGACCTGTTGCATCAGGAGGGATGCTGGAGCTGAGAAAGGCAGTCTGATCTTCTCCCCATCTGTCAACCAGTGCAACTAAGAAAAGCCAATGTGTAGTACTGACTCTCTTCTGAGAGGTATGGAAGGACCCATTTCCTGACCTGACCCACTCTCCATAGAGGTGTGCTGCTTTCCAGGGGCTCATATCAGGGATGACACCGAGAAACTACCAAGCCTTGTATGGTCCACTGATTATTTTCCCCTGCTATTGTTTCACGTTGGCACCAGTGATACAGCCAGGAGCAGTCTGAGGAGTATCAAGAAGGATCACAGAGCCCTAGGAGTCATGGTAAGGGACTCTGGAGCGCAGGTAGTTTTTTCATCAGTCCTCCTGGTCAAAGGGAAGGGATTTGAAAGGCCCAGTCAAATCTGACAAGTCAACAAATGGTTCCAGGAGTGGTGCCACAGCCAGAGGTTTGGCTGCTTGGATCATGGGACGCTTGGAGGAGCCTGGTCTACTGGGGACTCAGAGGTTCCATCTGTTAGAGAAGGGAAAGAGCATCTTCCATCATAGGCTTGCCAACCTGCTGAAGAGGGCTTTAAGCTAAAGTTGGTGGGGAAGGGAAACCTCAATCCATCCCACCCCTCCCAGTTTGATGCCAGTGCCAGCAATAGATGCCCAGAGCCTGGAGAAGGATCACAGGCCAACAGGAGAGCACCTGAAGAGCAGCACAAAGGAATTACAGCCAGTAAGTCAACTTTGTAGGCAGCCCAGCTTAAGTCCCTCCATGCAAATGTGCGTAGCATGGGGAATAAACAAGGACTTAGAGACATCTCCATGCCTGCAATACAATTTTATTGGTAATTTGCCAATATAATCTTACTGGTGTCACGGAGACATGGTGGGATGGCTCCTATGACTGAAGTGCTGGAATGGAAGGATACAGGCTCTTTAGGAAGGACAGGTAGGGGAGGTGAGGATGGGGTGTCACCCTCTATGTCAGTGACCATCTGGAATGCATAGAGCTCCCCCTGGGGCTGGATGAGGGAGCCAGCCAAGAACCTATGGGTCAGGATTAAAGGGTGGGCAGGGACAGGGGACATTGTAGTGGAGGTCTGCTACAGGCCACCTGACCAGGAAGATAGAGCGGATGAGGCCCTCTGTAGATGGATAGGAGCAGCCTTGTGTTCCCAAGCCCTGGAGATCATGTGGGACTTCAACCACCCCTATATCTGTTGGAGGGCCAACACAGCAGGGCATAAACAAGCCAGGAGGTTCCTGGAATGTGCTGATGATAACTTCCTTCTCCAAGTGATAGAGGAATCAACAAAGAGAGGGGCTATGCTGGTCCTTGTTCTCACCAACAAGGAAGGGCTGGTGGGGAATGGGAAGCTCAAGGGCGGCCTTGGCTTCAATGACCATGAAATGCTGGAATTCAAGATCCTCACAGCAGTGAGGAGGATGCACAGCCAACTCACTATCCTGGACTTCAAGCGAGCAAACTTAGGCCTTTTCAGGGACCTCTTTGGTAGAGTACCATGGGATAAGGCCCTGGAAGGAAGAGGGGCCCAAGAAAGCTGGTTGATATTCAAGGATCACCTCCTCCAAGCTCAGGGGTGGTGCATCCCAACAAAGAGGAAGTCCAGCAAAAATGCCAGGAGGCCTGCATGGATGAACAAGGAACACCTGGACAAACTCAAACAAAAAAAGGAAGCCTCCAGAGGGTGGAAGCAAGGACAGGTAGCCTGGGGAGAATACAGAGAAAAACTATCAGAGCAGCCAGGGATCAGGTTAGGAAAGCTAAAGCCCTGGTAGAATTAAATCTGGCCAGGGATGTCAAAGGCAAGAAGAAAAGCTTCTATAGGTACATTGGTGGTAAAAGGAAGACTAGGGAAAATATGGGCCCTCTCTGGAAGGAAATGGGAGATGTAGTTACTTGGGATATGAAGAAGGCTGAGGTATTTGACTTTTTTTGCTTTAGTCTTCACTGGCAGGTGCTTAAGCCACACCACCCAAGTTGAAGAAGGCAAAGGCAGAGACTGGGAGAATGAAGAACTGGATGAGGTTGCTAATGCTCCATCTATCATATTTGAGGAGTTGTGGCAGCCTGGTGAAGTTCCTGCTGACTGG
>VZTO01013961.1:0-12898 GCA_013400615.1 Syrrhaptes paradoxus
GGGGGAGCGGGCTCTGGGGGCTGTGTGTGGCTGGCCGTGAGCCGAGGTGCTGGGACCCGTGGGACACGGTGAAGCTCGGGCTTGGCCAGCCCTGCCGGTGCGGGGCCGTGGTGCCGCAGGTTCGGTGTGGGGCCGGTGTCCGGCTCCCTGCCCTCCCGGCTGCCCTTGTGCTAATGCCCGGCTGAGCTGGGATTAGCGGGTGCCGGGCCAGCAGGTCCGGGTGCATGCCATGGGCGAGGGTCCCAGTGCTGGGGGAGCTGCCTGTGCTGTAACCATGGCGAGAGGAACACAGGAGGTTTTAGGGCTTGAAAAAAGGAGTTGGAGGCGTTTGCTGCAGGCTGAGGGATTGCTTGTGCTCCTGTTACTCATCTGTGGCACAGTTCCCACCTCTAACCCTGTCTTGCTATCAACAGCAGATGAACGCTTCCATTTAATAGCTTCAAACGCCTGAATTTCTCTTGCTCTGCGCAGAACAGAGCCCTTCTGAAGGTCAGCCTGATAATGCAAAGGGTTACAGTCCTCCTGGGCAGGAGAAAATAAGTGGAAGTAAAACTCTCTTCCTAAAGAGGATTTTGCTAATCTGCAGCTGGCCTTGCCAGTGCCCTCCAAGGCTCCTGGCCTTGCTGCGGGGCTTAAGCAAGAGCTGAGCAAACTAACTTCCCTTTCAACTTCAGCCTCGGCCGTGCTGATCCTCAATGGAGCTGAAACTCGTGTCCCCCAGGGACAGGGCGGGGGATGCCGCGGAGCTGCCCTGACCCGGGGTGATGGTTACCCTCCCAGCACGCTGCTCCATCCCCTGGAAACGTCCCACGATGGGCAGGAGCCGCGTCCTCTCACCAGGCACTCGGTCTGGAGCACGAGGCTCTTTTGCCCTGAGAGAGGCCAAATCATCTCCTGGCTGGGTTTAGCTTCACTGAGAATCAGCTCTCCAGCGGGAAAAGAAAATCTCCCTGGTGTCTGGGAAGAGAGGCTTTTCCTGGGGGAGGTGGAGGAGAGGATTTAGCAATGCCATGGTCATTAAACGCTGCGGGCTGGTGTGACAGCGCTGCAGCCACAAGCCTCGAGGGCTGGTGGTGGTGCAGAGCAGACCCTGGGCTCCCCAAAAACCTTGAGGGCTGGTGGAGGTGCAGAGCGGGTGCTGGGCTCCCCAAAAGCCTCGAGGGCTGACGGTGGTGCAGAGTGGACCCTGGGCTCCCCGAAAACCTCGAGGGCTGGTGGAGGTGCAGAGGGGGTGCTGGGCTCCCCGAAAGCCTCGAGGGCTGGCGGTGGTGCAGAGCGAGTGCTGGGCTCCCCACAAGCCTCAAGGGCTGGCGGTGGTGCAGAGGGGGTGCTGGGCTCCCCAGGGCTGGGGGATGTCACTGTGGGGCAGCGGCACCTGGCAGGGGTCGGGGTGCCCGGTGCTGGGTGCTGTTGGGGTGTTTCTGGTCTTTGTGCGTTCAGCACAGCGTGCGGTCAGCTCAGGCGCCCGGTTGTGTCCCCACGTGGATCTTCCCCATCCCGTGCCAGAGCGGGAGCCGTGCTACCGGGGAGCTCTGCGGGAAACAGGGGCTTTGCAGCCCAGAGGGGTAAAACCCGTCTCAGATGGAGCCAAGGTGGGTGTCAGCTGAGCTGCCGACCCTGAGCACGGTGCATCTCGCACACGCAGAGCTCGCCGCGCACACCCGCGGGCGTCTTCTGCGATGCCGTGTGTCCTCCGTGCGCGCAGGGGCAGGAACTCTAGCAGGCAGGTTTCAGCACCTTGTTTTATTACAAAGATAGGCTTTCCAAGAGTCTGCCACTTCCACTACACAGCAGGTAAGGGCACTACACCCACAACACGTGCCAAAGTTTAAAAACATGTTACAAAGGGCTTGGGGGCTCAAGGCAACACTACAAACCCTCAAGCTGCTGCTCTGTTAAAGTTGTTCCTTTAAAATGGTTGTAGCAAGTACTTTTTTTTAAAATTTTTTTTTCTTTGGAAAAAATTAAATAATAAAGCAATAGGCCCCAATACATGGCCCAGTCACATCACCTGGAGGCAAACTGTACTACCAGCTCCCCTGTACCCTCTCCTCGTAACAACGTGGGGCTACGGCTCCACGGCCCTTTCCTCGCCTCCAGCCAAGCTCAACGTTCTCTGCTACCTTGGTCCTTCTCTCTCTCGCCTTCCCTGTGCTGGGCCTGCCTATATCTCTGGCAGCTATTCACAGTTTCTAAAAGAAAAAAAAAAATTCAAGAATCTTTTTGTGAAATCACTTTCAAAATAAAATGTAGCCCAGCTACATTCTTAGAGTTTCTATCCTGAAGCCACATCCTCAGCAAAGACATTGAAACCCCCACAGTGTATGTACTTTTTCTGTAGTTCTCTTAAAAAAAAAAAAAATCTGTTCTCCCCCTTTCCCTCCCCTCCCTACCCCCCACCCTCCCTTAACATACTGGATAGAGTCTATCATTTGTTTAAAATAGATATCTATATACACATACACAATTCTGATGTTGAATTCCTGACAAAGGTGGTGTTCCTGGAACCGATGGGGTGGAGGCCACCCGTCCGCGGCAGCGCGTCACCCGGGAGTGTTGGTGGACCCAAGTCATCTAACACCAGGCTGCATCCCTGCCAGCTGCATGGGTAACGGAGGCTCACCTTCGACCGACCCTGCCTGCAGTGAGGTAGTAACTTTTTTCCTTTTTTCTTTTCTATTTGGCAGTTAGAAGATGTGGTGGCTCTGGCTGGGTTTGGCTCACGGGCAGTTTTTCTTTGCCTGTGGATGCTGGCTTCAAGCGCACGGAGCGAGCCACGGTCTGGCCTCTGCACAGGGACCTGGGTGACGCTGGGCAAGACCGGAGTGGTGTCACCGCTCCCCGGGCTGCAGGAGGGAGACGGGCACCGCGCGGGGAGGGGGTTTGTCCCAGCGCAGGTGCCATGGGATGGCAGTGGAGTTTCTAGGTCTCGGATGAGCCGTTTGTCTGTGCAGTGGGACCTGCTTGCTGACCCCCGTGTCAGCGTGGGACACTTTCTGCCTGTCTGCAGCCCGGGGTGCTGGAGTGGCTCTGCTGGCCTGCCTGAGAGCATCGTGCTGCTGGGGGCAGGGGTCCCGTCCCTCTGCCCGTACGGGCTGAAAAAAGACTCGACAGGCAGCAGAAGCGTGCTCTCCTGGTTGCTCTCGGGTGACAGCCACGGTGCGCTGGGTCCCAAGCAAGCAGAACAAGCTGCTTCAGGAAGACAGCGCTGTGGCACCGTCCTCGTTTTCGGGGGTGAGCGCAGGGGGATGCTGCAGCGCGTGGGGCAGAGGGAGGGAAGATGCTCCCGGGGGTCCTGCCCTGCGCGTGGCCCAAGCCCGCTCTGTCGGAGGGCTGTCAGCAGGAGCTGCCCCTTGGCACGAGCAGCGTCACCGGGGCAGTGCCAGGGACAGGGTTCCTGCCCCTCGCCCACCCTCTGCTCCCCTCGGCAGCAGCTGGCTGAAGGGGGTGTTTGCCTGCCCACTGCAGCTGTGGGAACCTGGGCAGGGGAGCAGCCCTCTCCCCCCTAACACCTAACGCGCTCCCTCCGGCTCGTCACAGCTGTCTCCGTGGGGATAAAGTGCTTTCACCATGCAGCAACTGCTCTGCCTCCGCCCCGAGTTCCCCCTCTTGCCCAAGTCTCCGATGGAGGAGTGGTTATGTTTACACATACAGTACAAAAATTAAAAGGCACAAAAAATACACAGAATGCAGCAGATAGTGAACAGCTGAGAGAGTCCCTGGTGCTGGGAAAACAAGGGTGTCGGAGGGATGGTGTGGAAGGGAGCTCAGGCGATGCTCCCATGGCCTTTGCTGTCTCTGGTGGTTGCTCCCTGAGGCTGCCCTTCTGCTCCGCGTCTATCGGTGCGGCTCCTGCAGCCCCGGCTCTCGTCCCGGGGAACCGCAGGGATGCAGGGAGCCGCTGGCCGGAGGGAAGTGGTGAACTGAGCTTGCCACAGGTGCCAAGTCTCCATTTCTGGCTGGCAACAGCAAATAAATTAGGGGAGCCACAGTGCAGACCAGAGGGGTTTTGAGCTGCTCAGAAAGGTGTCTCGTGGCTTTTTGTTAGGTGAGGGAGCCGCGGGCCAGGCCCACCCCGCGCGAGGCTGGTGGAGAAGGACCCCGGGGGGGTGATCCACGGTGCACCGCGGCTGGAGGCAGGGTCCCGCGGCACGGCGCGGCGGAGAGGGTCCCTTCCAGGGCTGCAGTCCACCTAGGCTTCGCTGCAGCACTCGTAGATATTATCCTCCATGAGCGCGATCACTTGCTCGAACTTGTGCTGCAGCTGCGTGCGCTTCGTCGTGGGGTTGGCGTCCAGGGCGGCCACGATCTGCGGGAGAGGTGGGCGGGGGGCAGCTGAGGCTGTGCGGGCGGTGGGACACAGCCCCACTCCCCGCCAGCCCTGCTGTGCCCGGACCCCAGCCGCAGGGCCAGCAGGGAGAGCCCACCCTGCCCGCAGCCCACCCTGCCCGCAGCCCACCCTGCCCGCAGCTCCCACCTGTGTGCCCCGAGTCCCTGTGCTGGGGGTGGGACAGGAGGGGGACCTGCAGCCGGGGGGGTGCAGGGGCTGGGGGCAGCCAGGGCCGGTGCTCAGCTGGAGCAGCCGGGGGTGTGGGTTGTACCAGGGTGCTCTGCCTCTCTGAAAGCATCCGAGGGTCTGCACATGGGGCAGCCCTGCTTCAGTCCAGCCCTGCCAAGCGCTGTTAACTTCGGGCAGGAATAGCTGGCCGTCTCTTCCAAGAAGCTGTCAGCCGAGGGACAGGAGAGCAGGTGTGCGTGCGTTACATCTGTGCGTGGGATTATGCAAAAACCGATAATCCCTCTTCTGCGGGGCTGAATCTGACCACGCTGCTGGCTGTCCCCTCCGCAGGTACACCGAGGGCTGGGCACAGCTGAACCCACTCACCTGGGAGCGGTATCTCTTGGCGTATTTGTAGATCTCGGCCATGGCGACGTTGGTGTTGAACTCATTCCGGTATTTCTTTATAGAGACAGAACAAAGAAGGGAGGAACATTAACGAGATGCAGCAACCGAGTTCAAGCCCAGCCAGCAGGCATCACAAGGCGGCTTTGCCTCCGTGTTTTCGTCACCGTTGCATTGATGCAGCTCCGTTAAGGAAGGTGCATTTGCTTACATCAGGAACAGTCTGAGCCTTGTTAAAGCCAGCCTTAATGCCCGCAGTTGATTGTGCCATTTACCCCCCAGTTCCAAAGGCATTTCAGAGGATGGGCAGCACCAGAGCTGGGCAGAGGAATGCCGACAGACAAAACCTGCGTGTGCCACGGGGGAACGGTTTGATTTTGAGGAAGCTGTGGCGCATCGCTGGCAGGACTGGGATCCGGAGCGTGGCTGCCAGCTCCCGTAGCTGGTACCAGGGCTGGAGTCCCGCACCGGCCGGCTGCCAGGACCGGCTGCCAGCAGGCTGCCGGGGACTCGGGGCCGGCCCTGGCAGTGGGCACCCGGGGGCCAGCTGGCCGGGGGGCTGTGGGACTGCAAAGATCCTTTTCCAGACTTTGGCACTGAATTTCGCTTTCAGCTCACAGCGGTGCCAAAGCTGGTTAGGTTCAAGCTAACTCGTGGGTGTTTTCTGCAGCTCCAGTAATTTAGATGCTTGGAATTAGGTCAGATGAAGCCTGTGCCTGGAAGTTTGAGGCAAAATAGCCGTTCTTGCTGGGTCCTTCCAGCATCCGAGCAGTGGCTGGTTGCAGCCTGTGTTCCCTGCTGTCGGGCAGAGAGGAGCAGGGTCCCTGCGCCGGCAGGGCTCTGAGCCCCCAGACCCGTCCCTGGCACCGGGGGATGGGTGCTGACCGAGCCCCCTCCTGCTGCAGCCCGGATCCTTACCCGCGACTCCTCTGCCAGGTGATGCTCGGCAGTGAGTGCAGCACGACCGCGTCAGATACAACAGCCGTGCTCCGCAGCTCTGCGGGGGGAACTGGTACCCAGGGAAGGGCTCCTGCACGCTCGGACTGAGGTCTCTTGAGCAGACAGCTTGATTTAAACTGAAGAACAAAGCGCTCTTACAAGCTGAACTTTGTCAGATGAAATGTTGCTCTTGGATTTTTCATGTAGCTTTGATTTATTTTGCATTGGCTAACCCAGCCTGCCTGGCCTATACTGAGCGCATATAAAGTAATTAACAGAAAATACCAAGTTCTCTTGATTAATGTCAGCTTGGACACAGCAGCCTTGACCCCCCAGCCACGCGATCGGGCTGCACCAGTGAAGGCACAACCCTGCCTGCACTCCTTGCAAACACAAGCATGAATGATTTTAACCTCGAGGCGCTCCTGCCCCGCTGATATCATTACCCCGGGAATGAACCTGGCCGACTGCCCCAGCGTCGCATCCCGACGCAACACGGCCCCAGCCTTGGGGACACAGAGGGGGTGAGATCAGCGTGTCCCCTGCCCCGCCGCTGGCGTGGGGACCGGTCCCTGGTGCTCTGGCAGGTGCCGAGGGGAGCGGGGATGGGCAGCGGGGACGAGGGCGGCGGGGCTCTACCCATCGAGGCAGCAGCTTCAGCCGTGCCGGGCAGTGGACCAGGACGCGGGGGGTGACTGCAATCTGCTGCTGCAATATGCGGGGTGGCCAATGCTGCGGGGGAAATGGGAAACGGGCACCAGGCTGTGGCACCAGATCCCACAGCCGTTTATTTTCAAACCCAGCCACAAGGCATTGCAGGAATACAGCCAAGTTACAGAGCCTGCTCACAACATTTTTTTCCTTCCCTTGGAAACACAAAAGAAACCTATGCTGCCTCTTTTTTTTTTTTTTAAGTTATTTTTTAATTTGTGCCTGATTTGTCTGTATTAGGAAGAGATGGTTCCTGGGTTATTAACTGCTTGCGGACTGTCAATGTACAGAATCTGAGTCTGCTCTCGCATTTGCAGCATAAAGAGCAAAATGCTGAAACCAGGGGAAGAATCCAGCCTGGAAAACGTTCAGCAATATACTGTGTATATATGCAAGCTGATTTTTATGCTGAGGATTTATTCTTCCCCCATTACTCAACAATTCCTTCACTTATGCTATTGTATTCCTGAAAAATGTTTCCATCTGCTGTCTGACTCCAGCTGACCCCTCTTCCCCTCATCCACAGCTTGACAAGGACAAATTGTAGGTATTTCGTAACATATGCAAAAAAAAGCCCAAAACCTAAATAAACAAAAAATCAAGCGCTCATTAGATCTTCCTCCAGTATTAACCTCTCCCAGGGAAGGTTTCCTGTTGCTCTTGGTCTGGGGGATGCTCGGAGCAGCGCCCGTCTCCCCCCTCTCTCCGCAGGGTCCCCTCTACGTCACGCACCGCGCTGCCGCCAGCCCCGGGGCAGGGGGGCGGGGGGGACGGCTTACAGCATTTCTTAATAAAACTTATTTATGTCGGGAAGTTTCAGATGTCAGCGCTGCGCTCAGCCAGGCCAAGGGGAGAGCAGAAAGCACGCGCTGGATGTCTCGCTGCCTGCCAGCCCGTGGGACGGTGCGTGGGAGCCCGATGGTGGGAGAGCAGACCCGGCCGGTGCAGCATCGCCTTTGCCCGGAGCTGGGGAAGTGTCCCAGGCAGGGGGGCCGAGCCCACCACCCCGTGACCACATGCTGGAGGTGGCCAGCGTGTGATGGGGACATTGCCACTGGAGAGCACCCAGTGCTCCATGGGCAGGGCTGCGGCAGCACCCACCGAGTGCTTCCCCGGTGCTGGTGGCCGGTGTCACCAGGATGGCCCCGGGCTGTCCCCACACCTCCACTGAGCCGGGGGGGGGGGTCTGTGCTCCCTGGGCAGGTGCAGCCCATGGTCACGAAGGCTTGGCTCTCCTCTGAGCCTCTCGCGGCTCTCCTAGGCGAGAGGCTGCAGAAACCCCTGGCAGCGAGGGTTAAGGCTTCACCTGAAGCTGTGTCACTTTCCATCCTGCCCCTGGGCACTTCTATCCTCCCTCAGCTGCCCTTAGGGACTGTAGAGGGATGCTGCCCCTACCCCAGCCCCAACGCAGGAGCCGGGCTCCTGGGCTGAGTCCCGTGCCCATGCCCGGTGCTGGTTCCTGGAGCAGAGCTGACACCCACCCGCGCTCGCCTTGGTGTGTTGCACGATTCCCGAGCCAACAGCAGAGAAATTCATCCCTGCACCCGCTCAGCCCCGTCAGCCGCTGCACTGGGTGAGCTGGGGACACCCCTGGGACCGGGGGACAACTCCTATGGCCACTGGTGACACTGGCTGGGTCTCCACCCTCCACCTTTCCGGGCTGGAGCCTCGACTCTTTGTCCCTCCTGCCCGTGACCGTGTTCCCACCCCTGATGGGTGACCGTGATGGGGGGGTGCGGGGGGGGGGGGTGCCAATTTCAAGCTCAAGCCTGAACAAAGTAGTGGGGATGGGAGCGGGGGGGACTCATCCTCAGAGACAGACAGAACCCCGCTGCAGGAACCTGGGCAAGCGGCTCCCAGCCAGCCCTGTGCGGGGGGTCGGACTGGACAGCCCCCAACAGTCCCCCCGGTCTGCGGCTGCCGGGGCAGGATGCGGTGTCAGCGCTGCCGGTACCTTGCCCAGTTGCAGGTCGGACAGGGAGCAGGCGTCGATGAAGGCCTGGGCGATCACCGAGAGGCAGGCGTCGATGTGGTCGGTCTTGTCGATGTCGAAGACGAACTGCGGGTTCTTCAGGATGTTGACCCAAAACCTCAGAGGTAGGCTGCGAGGGAAGCGAGCCAGGAACACACACCCGGTGAGTTGTGGTACCCCAGAGGGAGAGGGGAGGAAATGCAGGAGGGATGACGATAGAAAGCGAATAGCAGAGAGGAAAAAAAAAAAAACCGAGGCGGCAGGTTCTGCTATTTAATCCCATCCTGGTGGCGTGCAGCCCCCTGCCCAGCTCGGGGCAGGCACACCCTCCACCCCAAAGACACTCACTCCTCTCCGGGCTGAAGCACGCGGCACAGGAGGGGACTCCTCGTGCAGCCCAGCCCGGGCGAGCGTGCACCCCGCTCCGCCAGCAGCTCCTGGGCAGGTTTGCCGCACGGGGCTGTCGGATCAGGCTTCCCCGCCTGCTGCTTTCTGCAGCAATGGTGTCAGCTCCTTTTCCTTCTTCCCCGACAGCAACCGTCATCTGGTTCTGATGGTGAGCCTGGCCCCGTGAAATGCATTTCATGTGTCTGGTTTTTCTGCTCTCTCATCATTTTTCTCCTCCAGTTCTTTCACCGCTCATTTGGCCACAACACGGTTTCGGTGCATCGCTCGCCCGTCCCACCACCCTCCGCAGCAGCCGAGCGGTGAAAGCCGCTGCAAGCCTTTGCTCTAGTGGCAATTAAAGGTAATGAAGGGCAGGCAAACGTGCAGCCTGCGATCTCAGACACATTTAACTTTCCCATTCCGGGCTGGAAGCAGTGGCCGTCCCTGCTGGAGCTCTGAGCCTCTCCTCGACGCTCCCTCTGACCCCCCGTTCTCCCCAGTTACAGCTGCTGGTTTCCCCCCTGCTCCATCTCCCCCTTTGCTTTGCTGTCCCCCCCACTCCCACGGCTCCCCACGTCCCCCAGCTCCGCTCCAGCTGGTCCCCGTGCTGCAGAGCCACCAGCCACTGTCACAGCACCAGCTCCCGGCATCCTGGGGACACCGCGGAGCCTCAGCTTGGTGACAGAGATAAACTGGGAAAAGTGCCCCTAAGGGCTGAAAACCCAGAAAGCAGATAAGAAGGAGCCAAATATGCAGATTTTGAAATCTCTGTGATGTTTTAAGACCTGACATGATTTTGGACTGTCTCAGATGCCCACTGCTTGGAGCTGACACTGTTGCTGTCTCCCCTCATCCTGTCCCTCTTCTGTTTCTCCTGCAGCTCGTGTGCCGGTTCCTTCTGCCCTGTCTGCCCACACTGGCCGCTGCCCTGAGCTCTGTGCTGGCTCAAGCTCTCCAGACCTGTGCTTGGCCTCCTCTTTCGCCACCCCCTTGCCACCACTCCTGTTTTCCAAGTCCCTCTTTCTACTTCTAGCAACCTGACGACCAGTCCAGGACACCACGGCTTTGCAGCTGCTGCTCTGAGAGATGGGAGGAAGGAAAGAAAGAAGAGATTTCCTCTTCCAAACCTGTTGGTCTTCCAGATGTGCATAGTGTCAGGGTCTGTGATCCCTCTTTTCTCTGCTTGCTCCTCTAGGAAGTCAAAGAAATACTTCACGGCCACAGGCGGTTTATCATCCCGGATGCTGAGAATGGCTTTGAACAAGTCATCCAGGAATTTCTGCAGCGTGCCCTGCGGGACAGGCAACGATGGATGCGGGGAAAGCAGCAGCAGCACCCGAGCCCCGGAGACAGCGTGAGGGGCAGCGGCTGCTGTGCACAGGGGGAAACCCTCTGCTGCCAGCTGGATAAATCTGAAGAGAGAGGGGATGCCGAAGCAGGGAGGGAAAGGTTTGTTTGTGCATAGCGATATAATTAGCTTGCATTTGGGTTTAATTTCTTTTGGCATCGAGATTTTTCTTTCTTACTGCGAGGATCTCACATCTGTGATTGTTCTGCACAGTAAATACAAAGAAGCCTGGAGACTGCTGGCCATTCCTGTGATCTCTGCTCCAGTGAGGCATCACGCTGGGATTAAAGATGGGCTGGGAGCCCAACTGCTGGAGCTGAGCACTCGCAGAGAGTGGGGAAGTTCAAATCTGAATTAAGATCGCACAGACATTCCCCCTGCCCCCAGAGCTGAGCATCCCCGTCTCCTTTCCCAGCAGGACCTCTCGCTGGGGTCTGGGTCTGAGCTGCGCATCCTGGCCCCCGAGGCAGTCACCATCCCAGCGTCCCTTCCATGTGCACGGACCCCAGACCCCCGGGGAGATGGTGGCGGCTCCACGCAGCAGCGCAGCTGCTCTGAGGGTGAGCTGGAACCCAAGGAGCCGGCGGTGCCCGGAGCCTCGCTCAGCACCCTCCAGGACAGGAGCCCCACCGCCCCGGGGAGCGCCCGGCCCCGCAGCACCCCTCCCCTGCAGCTCCAGAGACCTCAACCAACCACCCCGCTGCCACGGACCCATCTCCCACCTTCGTGGAGAGCAGCCTGGTCAGGTAGATCTCCGGGAGGACCTTCTTCCTGTGGCTCTGTCTGTGGGACTTCTTATGTTCCACGGACTCATCGGTCGGGAGAACCTGGCGTGATACAAAACGCGTTCAGAGCGCTCCTCTCTGGAAGTGTCACACTGAATCTGACATCTGTTTCAGAATTTCAACTGCACATAAAACTCGATTAAAAAGCAGTTTCTGTGTTATACGTGCATCTTTACACGGCTTTAAAAAAGTGATTTAGAATATTCAGGTTTTTCTGACATCTGTTTCTCTTGCGCTCTTTATTGCCTCTCTCGAGCTAGACGAAGAAAATGAAACGATCAATCTCACTCTGCACGTGTCTGCTCGCCTTCCCGGCCTCGGTGCAGCACAGGCTCCAGGAGCAGCGCACGAGGCTGCCACGGAAAACAGCTTTTCTCAGATTCGGAAAAACTGCAAGAACGATCAGACAGTACTCCTACCCTGGCCTTTGTGAGACCAAAAATAAATATTCCACCGGTCAGGTCAGTTAATTACGGCTCCACAATGACCTCGCAGGCCACCTGAGTCCATCTTGGCTTTGTTTCACGTGTGCGCACTCGGTTCCCGTCCCTCCTCTGCATGCACGTGCGTGCGTGCACCGTGTGTTCGTCCTCTACTAGAGCACGGAAACTTCATCAGAGAAAAAAGTAATCAGGCTGCGAAATATTGCTGTTGTCCATAACACTTTTTTTCATAACAGCTTTTAGCAACGTTTAGCACTTCATCCCTCCAGCGCGGCGCACAGGCAGGAACTCATCAATCTCCCCGGCCCCGGGAAGCGGGCGGCGAGCCAGCAGCTCCCGGTGGGTGACGTGACCGAGGCCGCGCAGGGTGCTACCGGCGGCACCGCGCCGTGCTGCGACCGCGCTCCCCAGTGCTCTGCGGCCATCGGCAGCTGGATCAGGCACAACAATTGCTTTGCCATCCTGGTGATGTTTTATTATGTCGCACAGTGCTAAAGCTTGTCTACAGATAACCTTCCCGTGCCTCTCTGAGCCTCTCGGAGGAAAACTAATGAGCCCTGATCCAGCTTGTTCATCACCTCTGACGTGCCAGCCCACAGAGATGAATCAAGTTAATATCAGCGAGGCTGAGAAGATTTTCTCCTCTTTCATCACACGCACGGGTACAACCGGACCCAGAGGCTGCAGCGCAGGAGAGACGCGGGACGGCTGAGGGCAGCCCCACTGGTCACCGCTTTGCTCCCGGCGCTTTCCAGGCTCCCGCCTTCCGGGGGGACATCTCCCGGCAGCCAGCCTGGCAGCACAGGACACCCCGGCCCCCCGCCTGCCCCGTGCCGCAGGGACCAGCTGCTGCCAGAGACAAAATGGTTTGTTTGGCACCCGTCTGCAGGGATGAGAGCAGCGGCTTCCGTTGTGTGCTAATGCACAGCCACCATAACGGTGAAACACGTGGAGATACGCAGGAGCGACGGCTCCACTCCCTGGCAGCGCTCCCCGGGGAGGGCAGGAGGGGAGAGCAGACCCCAGCCCCCACCACGCAGCCGGCAGCAGGGTACTCACCAAGTGGAAATACTTCTCAGTGTCCAAATCCTTCACTGTGAAGCACAAGAGAGAGAAACACGGGGGCTGAGTTGGGAGATCCAGACTGCAGACCACCTCCACAGCCACCCTCCGCATCAGAAGGCGTTTTGCTTCCCCCAGAACCCCAACACCGAGCATTCCTACCAGCAGCCCTGACAGCGGTGTCCTCGTGCCGAGGCCGTTACAATCCCAGCTGCCTGCGTGCCAGCATGCCCGCTCTGCCCAGGCCCTGCAGCAGCCCTGCTCCCGGCCCCTGCATCCCTGCTCCCGGCTCCCTGCATCCCTGCTCCCGGCTCCCTGCATCCCTGCTCCCGGCTCCCTGCATCCCTG
>VZTO01013961.1:12964-28029 GCA_013400615.1 Syrrhaptes paradoxus
CGGTCCCGCCCGGGACGGCTGCAGGGCTCCTCCATCAGCCCCTGGGTCCCTGCGGGGAGCGCAGCCGCCACCCTTGGCTGTCACAGGGGAACCCACAGGAAGGAGGGAGGTACAGCTCCTGCCCCAGATGTGTGCCGCAGCTGAGGCAAAGGGGGTTTGCAGGAGAGCCCTGCGCAGGCTAACACCCCACCGGCTGGCTCTCAGCATCCCTGGCTAGAGACCCCCCCCCAAACACAAGCGTTTCTGCCCGGTCACCAGCAACAGGGGAGGAGGGGCCGGACGGTACCTCTGCGCAGCGTCGTGTCCTTCTTGTCTGACAAACTCATGGCCAGTGACGCCCCTTCAGGGATCTGCAGAGGAAGGGGAGAGCAGACTGATGAGGGGGCTCTGACAGCCCGGGAAGGGCCCCGGGGAGCTGGGGGGATGCTGGTGCAATCACTGCTCTGCCACAAACGTCCCCACCCTGCCCTCCCCTGCTCCCCAGCTCGGGAACTGGCAGCAACGGCACCGCCCTGCACGGAAAGGGTCTTCTGAATGCAAACACAAGACAGCGAGGGTCTCAAATCCAACCGGCACCAGGCACAGACACGGATCCAAGATACATTTTTGGATGCTGACCCCCTGTAATTCGGAGGGGAAGGAGCGTTACGCCGTGCAGATGCTGTTTTGCGTTTCCCTGGAAGGGGAGCAGGAGCCTGGCCGCATCCCGGAGCCGCGGGGCCGGTACCACCTCTCTGTGCCGCGGCTCCAGCTCCCGACACAGCGGGGCACTGTGCCAGCAGCAGGGCTCCGCGGCACGGCTGTTACACAAATAATATTAATAAGCACTCAGCTGCGTTTTTGATTTTGCATGCGCTGCTACAGAGCAGCGAGGATTGCGCTCCCAGGCACAGCAGCGAATATGGAAATCATGGAAGAACTTCTGGTTTCATTTAATTTTAAAAGCAAAAAACGGTCAAGAAAACAATTCAATCTGCCACGTTTCCCCACGCTTTTGGCCTCTGCTCCTCGATGGCATCCCTGGCCCCTGCTCTGAGGGCAGGCAGCGATGCTCGTGCCAGCGATGCCAGCAGGAGCACGGATCCAGAGCAGAGCGGTACCCATCAGCCGGGCTGGTGGCCGCTGGGGATTGGAGCTTTCTTTCCCTCCTCTTTCTGTTGTCAGTAATAACTTGTTTTGCATGAAGAGTGTTTAATTAGTTTCAGTGTGTTGCAATATTAACGAGCTCCTCGCCAGGGCAGATGTCTATTCCCCGGAAGCTCTCACGGAGCTATGGCAACCTCCCCGCCTGCTCCTGATCATCCCGGTCCGGGGGGAACCACCGCTCGCCCCCGAGGCCAGGCGGGCTCCGTTTACCTTGTAATGCGCCAACGTGTTGAGCTTCTTCCTGCCATCCTCCACCACCGAGGTGTCGTCCAGGTCCCGCAGGATGTAGCTGTCGGTGCTGGTGGCGAACCACTCTGCAGGCACAGGAGGGACAGTGACACCGGCTGGAGGGGGACGCGCAGGGCACCGGCCACGGGAAACCAGAGCAGATGCTTGGCCACAGCCTCCAGGGTTAGTCCCCGAGCGGGGATTTCCCGACCAGAGCTCCCATCACTCATTCCTGAAGAGCATCCTCAGGAAAAGGCCGCCCGACGCCCACCCCCTCGCCAGCGCGGCGTCACCCCCTGCCCTCCGACAGACACCGAGGGCCACCCCCAGCTTCAGGGCTGCAGCAGGCTCCGAGGACCGGCTGGTCCGTGCATCCGCCCTTACCGAGGTCGACGTCCTCCACCCTGGGCCACTGGGAGTAGGGGACGTTCTTGCAGAAGGCCTCCAGAATCTTCTCCTTCACCTGGCTGAGCGTGTCCGTGTCCATGGCCCTGACGCTCAGCGAGTCCATCCCGCAGCCTTGGAAGGAGACGTTGAGGTTCTGCGGGCAGAGGGGTTTGGGGGTGACGGGGGGGACCTGCCCCCCTGCGGGGTGCCAGGATGCGCAGAGGCTGCTGTGCCCGTGCAGCTCTCGCCAGCCCCGCGCTGCTGGAGATCCCCCGGACAAACGCGGTTCCCCAGGCTGCACCGCACATGAAAGACGCGGATTTATATCCCTGGGAGGCTGAGTGCCCGTTTGCTGACGGAGCCAGGAGGAGACAGAGTGATGCTGCAACCTCCCTCCTCGGCTGCCTGAGCCCTGACGGCAGAGACCACGGCAGGGCAGGGGAAGGTCAGTCCCACCACCAGCCACATCCTCAGCTCCAGCCGGTGACAACTGGACCACCACGGCCCATCGCCCAGCCTCTCCCTGGCTCCTTTGTCCAAACCAGCTTTGAGCAGGGCGCGGGCTGGGTCTGCTGCAGCGCTGGAGCCACCAGCACCACCCCATAACCTGCTGGGGAACGTCCTGAGCAGCGGGACGAGAGCTGCGAGGGGCTGCAGGCTGCCCCGGCACCGGCTCGGACCCTGGGGATGCTGCAGGGCAAGGAGGGTGAAGGCAGCCCTGGAGCCAGCTCGCTGCCCGGCTGCCAGACCCAGCGTGGGACGCTGCGGATGCCCGGAGCATCGCCTGTGCGTGAGCACAGCTGCCGGACAGACGGACGCCCGGCACACGTGAGCATCACCGCAGGGATCTCCACAGCTTGGAGGTTCCTTTGCTAACATCGCTGTCACGCATCAGGCCCCCGAGTCAGCGCCCGGGGCTATGAGAACAATGTGAAGGCACAGATCAGTCCCATTTTTTCCACAGCACGAAATGAAGACGTTTTTTCACGTTGTAGACTGTGCAGGTGTTTTTTAAAGCAGAAGGTCAGTTACCAGCAACGTCGGTGACTGCTGGTGAGCATGCACTAACCCTGACTGCTCCCCTTCCTCCAGCACACCCTCTTCACTTCTGTTTCTCCTCTTGCAAACGAAGTAGGAAGCAGCTGCGCTTCCCCTGCTCTGACTTATGAAGTTGCCATTTCTGCCGAGAAAGCCGATGCTTGGCACCCTGCTGCTAACCCCTCTCGGTCTGCGGTGTAAATTCACAGGTCAATTGGTAACAGGGATCTGCAGAGGACGTGGAGCCTGAACCTGCTCCGCGTTACGGGGATGCACAGCTGGGGTAACCCGCCTGCTCCAGACCATGCCAGGTAATGGAAGGCAGGATTGGACCCAGGCATCGGCTGAATTCTGCGCCAGGCACTGGAGGGAGCCGAGCCCTTCGCGTGCACAGCCCTCGCCCGCCCCGCTCCCAGGGGCATTTGGCAGAACCGCTTCTCAGCACCCAACAGCCTGGGCAGAGCCCCCGCCCCGGGCTTGGGTTTGCAGCCAGCACCTTCCCACCGCCAGGGACGATGCTCTTTTGCTGGGAACAATAAACTTGGGACGGGCATGAAAACACACCGTCACTGTGAGCCTGGGTCTGCCGTCGGGTGCTCCGGCAGCGGCCAGCAGCCCGTGCAGGTGTAAAATTCACGTGGTTATCACACCCCCACAGGTACCAACCCACCCCCCGGGAGCAGGCACTCACCCTGGGCTTGGCCTCGATGTTCTCCCGCAGGAGCCACTCCTCGTTGAGCGTGTACCGGGCTTTCCCCGTGATGGCGTCGATGGACCCCTTGTTAATCTGCTGCTTGATGGCACAGATCAGCAGGAAGAAGGGCTCCCCGACCGTCTCCTGGGGAAGGAAAGAAGAGCAGGTAAGCAAACTGGACTTGGCGGCGGTGATTCCTTCCTGGGCTCGGCAGGGACAGGCTCTGCACGGACACCGAAGGCGAGCGACAAGCTGGGTGTGCCCCCACGCCCCGGGAAGCAGGATGGGGCCACACTGGGAGGCAAGACTGGTCCACACTGGGAGGCAGGATGGGTCCACGCCAGGCGCTGCGAACCCCCACCGTGTGCTCAGCGCCGTCGTTCCCCCAGCTCCCACCAGCATCTCTTTGAGGCTGCTCGGAAGTTTTCAGACTTGTGGCAATGTGACAGCACAGACGGGAAAGAAGACATAACAGCCGACAACAGCCGCAGGCGATTTTCGGGAGGGTGAGCTGTGATTGTCAGCACCAACAGACCCCATCCCAGCTCCCCCGCCAGCGCTGCGGGGCTGCGGGCTGCTGCCGCCGGGCTGTGCCAGCGCTCGCGTCTGCGGCAGAGCAGGAGAGTCCTGCTCGGGAGGCAGGGCAGGGGCACGGCGTGCTGAGTGGGTACGTGCAGGCACGGTGCTCAGCAAAACACAACTGTGCATCAATTTACATGGGAAATTGCACAGAACTGCAGGGAGGATCTGGCACACTCCGGCACAGAGACGGTTCCTGCGATCTGACAGCGCAGCGTACGACGCACTGCACTCAGCAGGACACGGATGGGGCTGATGTGCTCAAAAATCCAGGTTTGCAGAGATATTTGGGCGGACAGCTTTCTCATGAAGGTATGAGCGGAACCGCTCCCTGCGCTGGCTGGTTTTCCACTGGAATCCATGGAAGCGAGCCCACCCCGTGCGCCTGTGGCGCTGGGAACCGGCGCTCATACTTCTCATACCACCACCGAGCCCCGTCGCAGCACAGCAGAAAGGATCAGGGTCAACAGGCTGTTCCCATGCGACAACAAGCAAACAAACACACCGTTTAACTCCTTACATCCAGCAAACCTCGCCGCATGGGAGAGAGGTGAACTGTGACGCTGCTGCAACGAAAACAAAAGACAGAACCGGGACCAGCCGTTTGTGACGCGGTTCAGCCGCGCGGTTTAATGCCAGATTTCTGATCCACTTCTGTCTGCTACGCTGATGTGCAAGGAAAACATCAGCTATTTTCTTAAGAAATTTTTCCGTCCTGGAGTACATCCCATTCTCCCCAATGTTCATGTGCAATTTCCTTCCAATGAGGCAAGTGCAAATTATTGCACATTTATGCACGTTCTGAGCATCACACACCCCCCGCACAAACACTCCTGCCATCTGAAATCCTCCTCGAGACAACAGATACCGACTGATTTTGATACTTCTCAGCTAGGAG
The DNA here is from genome assembly GCA_013400615.1 of Syrrhaptes paradoxus. Lineage (NCBI taxonomy): Eukaryota > Metazoa > Chordata > Aves > Pterocliformes > Pteroclidae > Syrrhaptes > Syrrhaptes paradoxus. The sequence goes on from VZTO01013961.1 coordinate 17,935, forward strand.
CTGCTAAATCCTGTTCAATCTGCTTCTTAATTAAGACTTGGTGATTCTTTTATTCTAATTGCCTTATAATTGCTAAAGCAATTAGTTTGATGTCAATTTTGATCCGCCGGCACTCGGCGCAGTTGACGATAAGACGCCGCAGCAGGGCTGGAGGTGGGCACGCGCCATCTGTGCCAACGGCACACCCGCTTTATTTTCCGAGGGCACGCGAAGACGGGGCAGCTCCTGCACCTTCTGTTGGGGTGTGACCTCCTGCAAGGCTCCGTCAGAGCACGCAGCGCTAACCGGGCTTAGGGCAGAGCTGCTGCTGCTGGAGATGCAGAAAGGCTTCCGGAGGGGGACGGGAAGTCGCGGGGACACGGAGAAGCTGAGGATCACGAACAGAGCGGAGAAAGTGTCTGAAGACACAGAGAAGAGCTGGTTTGTTTCTGAGACAAAGGCAGGTCCACGAGATAAGAGGCGTGGGGACGGCACTGGCCCTGAGCCACCCCCGGCTGCAGGACCCGCGTTCCCCATGGAGTGACGTGAACCGTGGCCCTGACTGCGGCTGCGGCTGCACGGAGATGCGAGGGGCTGCCAACGGCTACGCTGCTGCCTCCAAGCGCATAAAAAATGTGATTCCTGCCGATACAGGAGCTCTTTACGGCTTGAAGCCCACACAGGCTGCAGGGGTCGGGCTGGCCGTGGGGCACCGTCCTGCCTGTGCAAAGCTCCCTGGCAGCCGGGCAGTGGAGGAGCCGGCATCCCGGGCATCCCACGCATCCAGGGGTTTAGAGCACAGCCAGGCATCCCACGCATCCCACACATTCCGGGCACCCCGCACATCCCGGGCATCCCAGGCATCCTGGGCATCCCAGACCCGCCACCGTGTGCGCGAGCAGGATCAGCCCCCGGACCGTCCGCGCGGGAAACAACGGCAGCGCTCTGCCAGCGAGATACTATTTCTGTTCGGCTTTTTGGCTTTCAGGCTCGGGAACTGTGGGATGTTATGGAAATCTGCAGAAGTGCTAATCAGACAGCAGATTTCAAAGAGGGGAAAGAGGGGCTGGCAGGCAGGGACTGGAGATAAAATGGCAAACTTGGAAACCTCAAGCATTGTTCGGAAAACTCATCTGGAAATGAATCAAAACTGTCTTTGGACGCGGGGAGTTGGGAGAAAGGAAGTTTAACAAGAAGAGATCAGTGCTGATTCAGGACAAAAAATACTTAAAAAAACACAGTCTGGGGCCTTTTTTCCTCCTATTGTGAATGTATTTTAATGAGACTTCATTTTCATTTTTGACTGAACTGTTACGGGCTCTTAAAGCTACCCAGGGCACTGAAATAACGCTGCAGTAATGGAAAGCACAGCTCAGGCTGGCATTACTTGAACTGCTTCACGCACGACGAGCGTGGGAGGCTTCGTTTTTATATGCTTGGGAAAAAAAAAAAAAGGGGTTTAGAGCACAGACCGGATGCGCATGTTGCTGCCCTATTAACGAGGCCGACAAGTCATTAGATGTCCTCCCAGGAACACGTTACAGTCGTTTCCAAAACGTCTTGGTGAGGCTGGGGTGGGAGAAGCGCAGAAACCAGCTGCTCATCCCCAGCGCTTGCTAATTTTGGGATGATTACCTATCTGCATCCTGTGAAGAACCAAGCCTCAGCTCCATGCCCCAGGCAAAGCTTTGGGGAGCTTGGACCCAGACCTAAAAGCTGAATTCCCAGACCTTGATTTTCCTTTAACTCCCGGTCCCCTGAGCGTGCCAGGGGCCAGGCACCCTGGTACCACGGTATCTCAGGGGGAAGGCTTTTTTCCAGCATTCTCCACCAAAGCTGTAGCAGCAAGTACAGACATGGATCATTTTATTTACGATCCTCACTCAGTTCTGCAGAAAGGTCTGCACCGACCGTGCAGATGCCGCACGTTTCCTCTGAACCCAGCCCCAGCCTCTGCCTCGCGCTCGCTGCCCATCGCTCCCCGAGCCAAACCCCGTCCGAGCGGGGACCCGCTGCCTTCAGGTGCCCTCCACATGTTCAGACCACGCGTGGCTGTGGCCTGCAGCTCCCTCCCAGCTGAAGACAGCTCCTCCAAATCATTTTCCCCCAAAACACAAATGGACGGACTGTTAGGCAGAGCATTAATACGAAACAAATGTTCCGAGCATGTAGCGCTGACTTACAAGGGAAAATACAAGCACTTGGAATTTTTCCACTGCACAACGGCAGGGACCTTTGCAGCAGCTGTTTCGAATAGACGTTGTGATTAATGGGGATAATTCCGGAATGAAAACCAGACCCATCGTCACACGTCCGACAGAGCACGGCTACAGGCAGGCAGCCTTTCTCTCTAACCGAGAAATGCCTCTCTGAAGGCAACGGAGGTTGACGCCGAGGAACGCAAGGCACACGGGAGGCATTTGGCTATCGCCAGTCTTTAAATCACCCCCGGAGCCGAAAGCAGCCGTGGACGAGGAGGGGCCGTCGGTCAGTCCGACTGCCGGGGCTCCACGCTCATCACACAGCGGGGACGGTCCCAGCTCTGCCGATCCGGACTGAGACCCCATCCCTCGGCACAGCTGAGCTGGTGTGTGCCTGGGACCCTCTCCTCCGGGACAGGCAAAGGGCTCTCTGGGCTCCTCTGTCTGATCAACTCTCCTCCGTACGGCAGCAGGCAGCACGGCTTCTCCTCTGACCAGGTCACCCACCCTCACCATGGAGCACACGCAACGCCAAAGTCTCGGGGAAATCAACCCTCTATCGCGCTCCGGTATAGAAACCGTTTGACGGGGAACAGGCTGCGGCAGAAAGCGGTGTGATGGGCTCCGCTGCCAGGGCTGCAGGCTGAGCATGTGCAGCAAGGCGGGGACGGCAAACCCGGCACGCGGTGTTAGCGGCAAGGTGGGGACGGCAAACCCAGCACACGGTGTTAGCAGCAAGGCGGGGACGGCAAACCCAGCGCACGGTGTTAGCAGCAAGGCGGGGACGGCAAACCCAGCACACGGTGTTAGCAGCAAGGCGGGGACGGCAAACCCAGCGCACGGTGTTAGCAGCAAGGCGGGGACGGCAAACCCAGCACACGGTGTTAGCAGCAAGGCGGGGACGGCAAACCCAGCGCACGGTGTTAGCAGCAAGGCGGGGACGGCAAACCCAGCACACGGTGTTAGCAGCAAGGCGGGGACGGCAAACCCAGCGCACGGTGTTAGCAGCAAGGCGGGGACGGCAAACCCAGCACACGGTGTTAGCAGCAAGGCGGGGACGGCAAACCCAGCGCACGGTGTTAGCGGCAAGGCGGGGACGGCAAACCCAGCGCACGGTGTTAGCGGCAAGGCGGGGACGGCAAACCCAGCGCATGGTGTTCACCCCTCCTGGGGACCCATCGTCTGCAGGCGGACGGTGATGCAGGGCTCCGCAGGGCTCTGCAGACCCGCTCCCCTCCATGCCCTGTCCCTCCTTCTGCCCTTGCGGGTGGGCAGGGTGTCACAGCACGGGACAGCCAGCTCGCAGCCCCCACCGGCACCATCTGCACAGCCCTGGCTATGGGATGGCCACCGGCCCCCCACCGCAGACCCCGGGGAAGCCTGCGGTGATGGGCAGCCCCCCACTGGGCGCCGCAGGGATGGGCAGCACGCCGCACTCGGGAGCTCCTCGCCATCCATCAGCTCTGTAACGTTCCCAAGCCTTCAGGCCCATGTGATAAGACTTGACTTTCTTTCCTTTTTTTTTTTCCTTCCCCCCTGAGAAAGCCTTCTTGCACAATGTCCATTTTTAGCACAAACTGGAGCTGGATCAGATGCCTGACATGTGGTCTCCACTCTCCAAAAGGAGAGATCAGCACTTTTCTTCTCCAATGGTTTAACTATAGGCACAGAAACTGAAGGTTAAAAAAAAAAAAAAATCACTGATTCACTCTTTTCTGCTCTTAGAGGCTGGATAGTCGTGCTGCATCGGCACAGCCATCCTCACTCGCTCTTGTAACTTTTCTTTCATTAAGCTGGCTAATTATGCGAGCTAAAACGAAAGATTATGAACTACAAAACCACAGGCTTTAGGACAAAAAGTGATCATCAGCCGGGATCAGAACACGCTGTAATATGTACGAGGACAATGCAGCACTGCTCCTGTGGCTGCAGCAAACACTTCGGGAAAAGAGATTTTTCAAAGGCTTTTCCAGGCTCTCCCCTGTGGGTATAATGGGGTGTCCTCCAATTAGCTGCCGTGGAATCAATTAAGTTATTGCTCAATTCTTCTGGGAAATTCCACCCAGAACTGGCAAACGTTGGAGATAAAGCACTGAGCAGATGGACTGCGATGCGCTCGGAGATGCCAAATGTATTCCTTCTCCTTACTGTCGGAATACAGCCAGGCTTCTGGGACAGGCGTCCCACCTCTCCTGCTCAGACCCATCTGGCCAGCGGGGTCCCTGAGGACGCTTCCCGCGCACGAAGCCCCACGTCCCGAGGGGGACCAGGACGGAGCAGCCCCCGGCCCGGTGCCACCGCCCCTCCCGGCAGCGCAGAGCTCCAAAGCCCAACGGGCTGGCGGCCGTCAGCACGGCTGCGCGAGCTGGTCAGAGAAAACCACCGAGAACTGGAACGGCTTCCAAAACCTCGAGCCATTCTGGTTATTTGTCAGCTCCCCCGCGGCTCTGCTCTCAAGCACGGTGAAAACACGGGGCTGTGCTCTAGCCTGGGGAAGGTCCCGCTGCACAGTCCGACCCCACCAACCCCCGGGCAGGAGTGGAGAACTGAGCTTACAGTTGCTTTCCACACTTGAACCTTTCCATACCCTGGAGTTTGTCAACCGTTAGCGACTGCTCAAGTGGCAACACCGGCAGGTATTTAGGTCCCCAGCTGTCCCCCGCGTCCCTCGCCCCCCTGCGTGCACCCAAGCAGCGAGCTGGTTCTCTTACTCTGAGATAGCTGTACATGCAGATGGACATCCAGTTGGTGAGCATCTTCTCCACCACGGATTCTGTCCTCCTCAGCATCAGCTTGGGGTTTTTGGAAGCGGAAGCATCTATGAGATCCACCAAGAGGTCCTTCATGATGCTGGTGTAGTACTCCAGCTTCCCATGCAGCGCAATGGTGAGCAGGGAGGCCAGGTTACACCTGAAACACAGAATTGTGTGGCTCAAGCACCCGTCCAACAAGACTAAACTGCCGACTGGCATAAAAACCTCCAAGGCACAAAGGCAGTATTGTAATTTTCACGAGTCTTCTCAACGGTGTTAAAACCTCAAACCCTCGTCCAGTGCTGCAGGACCTGGGGTCAGCTCACACCCTCCCGCTGGTAAACCAAGCGTTCAGGGGTGCAACCACTCACGAGAGAGTCACTCATGGGTAACGGAGGTTTACGGCTGTCCCTTTCTGACAGAAAAGGGGGAGGCAAGCGCAGCTTGGAGAGACAGGTCATCGGGAGTGAAGACCACCCATTATGAAATGCCCGGCTCCAGACACGGGCTGGGCTGCTCACAGGTTAGGAACACATCAGCCTCCTCCAGCCGCCAGGTCTGTGCTCTGAAGCTCGTACCTGTCTCTCACAGCAAAGTCCTTCTGTTGCTCGAGCGCATGGACAAACACGATGAGAAAGTGCCTGTTGTTGAGTAGGGTGGAGAACAGCGAGATCCCCTCTTCCATATTGGGTCTGCAGCTTTCAGGGATCTAAAGAAAAATTTAGGAAGCAGAGTGAGAAAAAACCCTGCTTCCCTCCAGCTTTTACCCCTCCTGACCGCGGGGATGTCCCTGCTGAACGCGGGGGTACGGAGTGAAGACCCCTGACCCCCCTGTGTGACACAGGCCAGCGGCACGTTTGCTGGCGAGGGCACGGCTGTGTCTGGGGAGGTCCAGAAGCAGCGTGGCCGGTGGGACGGGGCAGTGGCCCCTCGTCAGGCTGCTGTGGGCAGCTCTGGGGTCCCGCTACCAGACTGGAGCCAGCGCGGCGGAGAGCTGCCAAAACGACCAGTGGGCGTACGGGGAGAGGTGCAGAGGGATGGGTTTGGTCAGGATTAAGGGGAGATCTTGCTGCAGCCTCCAGCTGCTCCCTGGGACAGGAGAGCAAGGGACACCAGCTGGATGACATGTAAAGTCTCCACCTTTAAGGTGGTTGGACACTGGAACGGGGCCCCGAGAGGCTGTGGGATACCCGACACAGCTGGACAAGGACCCCAGCAACCTCACCTGGCTGGAGCTGCTTTACGCAGATCTCCCTTCCAACCTAAGCGACTCTCCAACTCTTCAATTCCTACTTCTTGTCCAGCTGAAACCCAGCTCTGGGACAAGAGCAGCTTTTAACGAGTCCCTACTCGGGAGGAATCTCATTTACCATGAACTGGGGACTGAAGTGACACATGATGTGATACACCCGGGAAGAAAAGCCCACAGCGGAGCCACGGAGGATCTCGGGACAGAGCTCCTCGGAGCGAGAGCAGATCCACAGCCGTGCCTTCTCCGACCAGCCACAGCTGATCCAACGCTGGCACTTGTTAATTGCTTTGAGTCATCAAGCATCCCCCTCACACACAGGACAACGCACGGCATCGTCAACACGCGCGAGTGCGGTTCACAGACACGCAAGAGCGTTGGTGTTGTTCGTGGGTTACTCACCTTCCACTCCCCGACCAGCAGCGGGTGGGTTTCCTGGACCTGGGAGCCCCCCTGGGAGCTGAGCTGCTGGGACGGCAGGACGTAGCACTCCTCGTAGAGCGAGGAACACTGCAACCAAGCACAGCGTTAGGGGAGGGGGCTGCACCCCGCGGGGACCCCATCGCTTGCCGTGCGCCGCGAGGGAACGAGATGGAGAGACATGTCATCAGGAGTGAAGACCACCCATCCCGAAGAAACGCGTTGGTCTGGCTTACGAAGCCTCTAAACACTTTGCAAGAGCCCCGTGAATGAGCAAACACCACAAGAACGGGGGGAGGCAGATGTCTGCGCAGACACAAGGCTGTTAGGGAAGGGAGACTGCAAACAGACCAATGTGACAGCTAGAAGAATCCCCAAAGAGAAAGCATCGTGGAAGACTAAGTCAAAATAGAGGAGTCCTGGGTGTTTTAACATATGTAACTTTTGAAACAGATGGGGAAAATGTTTAGATCTCTAACATTCGTATAGCAGCCTGAATCCTAAAGACCCTGGTGTGCAGATATATAGACATCGGGTAACTCACAAACCTGAGTAATAACTCCTAATGAAACACTCCGCAGTCATAAATCATCATCTCGCTCCTCGCCGCTGAAATGCAACTGCCTCGGGGGTGAAATACAGCCGCCGCCAAGGGCGTGCGGAGACACGGCGGAGCAGCCGGTGACGGGAATTATGGCACCGGCGCGTCTGGTGCAGCCCCGGAGGAAGGCTCTGGGCAGACAGGCTGGGACTGGGCGCCCAAGGGGCGTCTTACTGGGAGCACCGTGCGCCCAGCCTTTGACAGGGAGGAGAGAAAGGGGGAGACTGGGACACACAACGAGCTCCTGGGGACCGGCAGGGCTGCTGGGGGGGCTCGGGGGCCCCTCTTCCTGGACGCTGATGGCAGATGCACCCTCCAGGCTCTGCCGATCAGAGCGGGGTGACAGCGGAGCCCCTGGGGAGAAGCGGGGACCCCAGCACCTCCCACTTCAGAAGAGGGTGTCCAGCAGCATCGCACGGGCGAGCCAGAGCCACTCCCGGGATGGTGCCGCCGCCGGGCTCCCATCATGTGTGACCGACCTCACTTCACACCCCAGGAGCTGTGGCTCCACTTTTGACAATAATTGAGACTGAAATATGTGACAACAAAATATAAAACGGTGGAATGATCTCGTTCCACTGCAGTAGCCCCTTAGCAGCAGGAAGCAGAGCCCTGGCTGGGTCAGGAAGGACCTGGGAGCCATCAGGTGCCCGTGAAACGCGGCATCGCCTTACCTTGGGGAAGAACGTCCGGGTGACAAAGTGCTTGTACTCCAGGAACGGGATCCCCTGGCTGCGGTTTAACTCCTTGGTCAGGTCTGTCATGTCCGTCTGCAGTTCGGCAAAACCTTACACAAAGAGACCCACGGATGGTAAGAGCTGCGCGTGGCCAGCTGGGACGGCAAGCAGGCTGGCACCGAAATACGCCGCACGTCCCATTGCTGCCTTCCCTGGCGCGGGCTGCAGCGGGTTTCTCCAGGAGCAGCGGATTACTGTCCGGGTGTAACTCAGCTCTAAACGTCACGTCCCGCAGCACCGACACAGAACCACCCCCTGCCCCCAGTCCTGCAGGACGAGGACCGCAGCCTGCGCCGCAGCGTCACGGACCGTGGGGACAGCAGGCGCGTGGATGGCCTCTCCCACTGCCCTCGCAGGAGCATGATGCTGTTTTTGCTGCACCCCTCATAGAGGACACTAAAGGTTAGCGTGGCCGCCAAGCAACCCTCCGGCGTGGCCGAGGGCCGTTAGCCCCACAACAGGGAAACCCGCGGCACAGACAATCAGGGGCTGGCCCGAGTCAGGCAGGACAGCAGCAGAGCCACGCTTCCAGCCACTGAGCCTCACCTGCAAATCCTGCCCAGCCTCAGAGGCACTGAGAGCAATTCTCCTACAAATAATTGTGTAAACTTTACAGAGGGGAAGGTGAATGGCTTCAGCCCGGCTACTCCAGCATCCCCCTCCCAGCGCTGGCTCCTGCTCGGCGCCCAGCACGGTGACTTACCTTTGCGGATTTCCTCCCGGATCTGTGATTCCATCTCCTCCATCTGGAGCAGGGTTTTCTGCCAGTAGCGCTCCGCTCTGCGGCTCTTTGTGCAAAACACAAAGAGAGCTGGAAAAGAGGAAGGGAAGGAGCCTGTTGGGCTGGTGCTTGGGAGCAGCTATCAGAGCGGTCCTCTGCTGACACGGGTGCAGAAAGCTAAACTCGCTGTTGGTGTAACACCTACGACAGCACTGCTAACTGATCAGGCAGTGGTCGAATATCTGTAAGTAAAACCATCTGGAATTTAATGATCATGCTGTAACCGTCATCTTCAATTTAGGTCTGGGCTCTCTCCATTCAGCTTCTCTGTATATTAATGTATTCCAGCTGATTAATGAATACAGATTTTGAGACATTTACCACCTGCATGACGGTGTTCATGGCTGACAGTCTTCCCATGCCTCCAGAAATACGTTTCTAATGACGTGTGGTGCATTTAATAAATAGAGTGCATTATAACCTTTATTAAAAATAAATTAAACCCCTATTAGAAACACCCCATTTGCTGTGAACTGGCAGGTTCCTCGCCGCACAGCCACTCTGGGCACGTGCTGAGAAGATACCCAGCCAGAGGACACAGGTGTGCTGCTTGCAGGGAGGTCAGCACACTGCTGGGTCTGCTCCAGCTCTGCAGCGGAGGATGCTCGCCCTGTTCTTCACGCGCTTTGCCAGGCGCCTGCCACCGGCTGCTACTGACGACAGGACCTCGGGCTGCGCGGACCCTGGGGACGGTCTGGACAGTCGTGTCTGTGAGCCAGCCCCGTCCACGGCAGCACGAGCCCCAGAGCAGTTTCTCACACCCTTCTCTATTTGGTATTGTAGTAACTAAGTGTCTGGGGGAAAGGGTGAGTTTATAAATATCACAGGCTCAAGCAACAGGGTTGAACCAAGGACGCAGCCAGAAAAGGCTCCGTGCTGCAGGAAGCTTTGATCCTGGGTACGGGCTCGGTCCTGTACAAAGAAGAGTGGCCGCTTGCTGCACCCCGACCAGTTCCAGTTTCCTAACGTCTGCCTGAGTGAGTCACCTTCACCCCTCCGCACGCAGTGAGAAAACACCCTGGGCACAGCCGGGAAGCTCATCGCTCCGTTCCCTTACCCACGACAGAGAGCACCAGCAGGATGCTGCAGATGACGATGGAGACGATGATCGCCGTCTCTCCTCCCCCCAGGTGCAGCATCGCAATCGTGTAGTTGAACTTCCCAACTTGGATCTAGAGAGGGAGGAAAAGCCGGAGCTGAGCAGCGCGTTGCCAAGCGGCTCAGAGGTGAGCAGGGAGGCACGACGCTCGGCCGCCCCTCACCCAGGGATGTCCTGACCACGCGGGCTCAGCCCATCAGGCTCCGCAGGGAGCTGGGCTCTGCCTTTTGCTGCTGGACCAAAAGATGATGTCTCCAAAGACCCCGACCCCTCCC
>VZTO01013962.1:1640-19701 GCA_013400615.1 Syrrhaptes paradoxus
ACAGTGTTGATCAGTCTTCTTCTTTTCTTTTCTTCTCTCTAATTTTGCCTGCTTAATTCCAAATCCTGAAGCTCTTGCATCTTTTTTTTCTACCTTTGTTTTAGGAACATCCGTTTTCCTGCTACTCAGTGCTGGGAGCTTACTCTTTCGAAAGCCAAACCAACTAGCTATAGAGGGCCCAGTCTTTTGCTTAGTCTCTGCAGTAGGAGGTTTGGCTTGACCCTTTTGCACATTTTCCTGGATGCATAACATGACTTTCTCCTCTATTGTAGGTTGAAGAGCCGGTGAACTCAAAACATTGGTAACCTTCTCAGAGGCTTCTGCTAACTTTAAAGATATTTGCTGCCTTCGTGACTTTGTTGCTTCCAGTTTATGAGGACACTTTATTCCATCCAAGCTTTGAAATGATGATGTTTGTTTGGAAGATACTGTAGCTGATGCTTCTAGCTCCAATTCTGCTGGCAGAACACTTTTTTTACTTACAGCTTCATGTTTAAAACTTTCAGTGATTTTCTCACTCTGGACAGATAGACTGTGTGCATCTTTCTGAGAAAATGGTTTGTTTACATCACCTTTTGAAGTGCTGTGAACCAAGTCTACTTTTGGAGATGATCTGAAGGGCAGTTTGCTTGGGCTTCCATGCTGGCTATTGCAACTACTGGTATTTCCAAGAGAGCCTTGTCTAGAATAAGGATTTTCTGTGGTTTTAGGAGTACATGGAAGAGTTTCTGGTATCACTGCTGAGCCAGGAATGGCCTTGATTTGAAGTCCTTCCACAGCTGAGCTCTGCCTTGTTAGAGAATTTCCCCTATCAGAAGTGTTTGTAATAATCTGAGTCCGTACTTTTCCAAGACCTTCTGTCACAGGGACAGATGGCTTTTCCCCTGTATGAATGCTAAAACTCTGACTTCGAGCTTTTGCTCCATTCATGCCCAGAGCTGGCTTCAAGTGTGACTTGTTGCTAGATGAAACAGATCTCTTAACTAATTTGTTTTCTAATCCATCTACTCTGTCTACCACCAAGTTGCAGTTTTCATGTGAATTAGGTGATGCTGTATCCATACTAAGCCCCACAGTAAAATTATTTTTTACTTCAGGATCAAATGTTGAGTCTGTTACTTCAGCATACATTGCACCTCTGGTGGTTACACTCATAGATTCATTTTGCTTGTACTTACTTGAACTCACATGACTTTTGGAAGCTGCATTTATACTGTCTTTTTCCTGCTTCCCTGGTACAGTAGAGCTTTTTCGGAGAAGTTGGGGAGATTTGACAAATAATTTCAGTCCTACAGGGAGCCGGGTTTTCATCCCTTTCTTATTAGAGTTTTGGGTAGCATGTGCAGTGTCACTACCATGAAACAGTGTTGACAACGGGGAATTGTTTACCTGAGACAGTAAAGGCTCACTTGTGCTTGTCGTATGACATTGAGGAGTTGCAGGGAGAATGTTTGGCATCTTTTGTGGCTGATCCACACCACTGTCACTGGAAATATCTTTTTTGCTGGAATATACGTCTTGTGAAGAAGTTGTTTCCAATGATGGACAACCTAGAGAAAAGGACCTGGCTGTCTGAAAATCTGTGTTGGAAAATTCACAATTCCTGTGGAGACCCATNAATTTGAGTGTGGAGAAAATACGGGGAAAATTAACCTAGCAAAGTTACTTGGATATGGCTTTGTAATTAACTGTAGCTTTATTTTGGAAGTTGGGGAGATTTGACAAATAATTTCAGTCCTACAGGGAGCCGGGTTTTCATCCCTTTCTTATTAGAGTTTTGGGTAGCATGTGCAGTGTCACTACCATGAAACAGTGTTGACAACGGGGAATTGTTTACCTGAGACAGTAAAGGCTCACTTGTGCTTGTCGTATGACATTGAGGAGTTGCAGGGAGAATGTTTGGCATCTTTTGTGGCTGATCCACACCACTGTCACTGGAAATATCTTTTTTGCTGGAATATACGTCTTGTGAAGAAGTTGTTTCCAATGATGGACAACCTAGAGAAAAGGACCTGGCTGTCTGAAAATCTGTGTTGGAAAATTCACAATTCCTGTGGAGACCCATCTGATTACGGTTTTTTGGGCAGACTTGCTTTGTGGAAACTTTGGAAAGTCCTTGGCATGCACTATAGGGTTGCTGAGATATGCATTTATTTTGCATAGTTCCTTCTGCATTTTCTTGAAGGTAAGATAATTCAATTTTGGCCCCAGAAGATACATCTTCTGCTTGCATTTCATGACTAGATTGATTATGAAAGCCAGAGTTCACAGTTCCTTTTAATGGTGACGATTTCAATATATTTTTTGCTGTTTCACTGGGACCAGCTCTTCCTAACTTTACCGCTACAGGTGGTGAATAAGCATAATTAGGCCGAATCAACAGGGATGTTGACCTGCCTGGAGGAAGAGGTGGGGATGGTGATCGGGCTTCTACAGTTGCTAAATCACAATGGAAGTCTCTGGTTGGAGGTTCTCCATAGTCCCCGGGTTCTATAAGGTGCTGAGGCAACAGAGGTGATGCTGGACTCTTTGGATACTTCGACACATCACCTCTGACTGGACCTTTCAAGCCAGGCAGGGGGTGGGCAGGGGGCTTTGGAACCTGGAAGGGGACTTTTGATTCAAAATTACGAGGTGGACTTTGTGGCTTTTTGAATCTTGAAAGCTTTACAGGTGGCAGAGCAGGTGATTTTTCAAGTTTTTCAGGGCCCACTGATTGAGCTACAGGTGTCTCCTTGCTCTCTGTCATTGCAGTTTTTTGTGGAGAACATTTACCTCTGCTGGGTATTTTAGTCAAGTTTGGCTTTTGACTGATTCCTGCCTGCACAGTGGAGCTTAAATGGGCCTTGTGTGATACATCATACACTGGCTTCACTAGTTTTTGCCGTGGACCATTATGCAGTGTCACTCTTCCACCGTGTGAAGATTCACTGCAATTCATGGGGACAACTGTATTTTTATTCCCTGCATTACCTTCAAGAGCCTTTTTCTCAGTTTCATCTTCAGGTCTTTCTACAGCAGCGTAGTTTCTAGCATTGGTTCCTGTCTGCAAACCAGTTATTCCCTGAGGTGTAAGTTCAGTATACTCTGCACTGGACCTAGTTTGTGGCTGCTTGACTGAAATTTCATTTCTTGTTACAGTGACAACTCCAGTTTGATGTGAGCTAAATTCAATAGGCTCACCATCCTCAGCATCAAATATTACTGTAATGCACTCTTCAGAAGAGGTCTTTTTTATAACCTTTTGTTGTTTAATGAAATTACATGTCTTTGGCCTAATGTCTGAGTGAGCAGATATCTGTTTCTCCTCTTTGTCAGTAGATACAAACTGAGAATTCTCTGTGACTTTGAGCACGTCAGAGGTCTTTGTGTACGTCTCAGAAAAAGGAGTTGCTAATAAATCTGATGGACTTTTCTCATCACTGCTTTCTATATGCAATTCATCCAACACTTCATTGTCATCAGTATCTGAAAGCTGAAAATTAAGGTCCTTCCAGCCTATATTAGTATGGCTTTGATTTAACTGTAACTCAGGCAGCTTTGCTTTGGTGCATGATTTTACTTCTGCCTGAAAACCACTGACAAAACTAGTCAATTTTTCAGGTCTCTCCTTTGAGTTAAAATAAGAACTTCTTCCAGGCAAATGCTTCCTGTTAGGATCCCAGTCAAAGAGACTGTCAGAAATGCTGTGAGTTAATTTGTTACAATAAGTCCTGCAGTCTTTGCTTGGTACCTCCTGAAGCAACAGTAGGCATGAAGAGTCGTCATCTGCATCATCATGCGAATCTGAATCGTAAGAAAAAGTTTTGTTATGTTCAATGCAAACAGTTCCTATTTCCATTGGCTTACAATGAGTCTGTTCATTATGGCTGCCACACTTAACTCCAGGGGAATATATTCCTTCATTAGAGTTCATGCAATCTTTGTAACCCCATTTTGATATTACTGAAGGTGATTCAAGAAATATTTTTTGCTTCTGTAGTTTCTTCAGCCCTTCTAAGATATGGTTTTCCTTGATACGAGTTGGAGGTAGATCATCTGCAGGACTTGAGAGGTTGCTTGGGAGCGAAGAACCAATGCTTATTCTTTTATCCCAGCTCACGGATGACTGTTAAAACAAAATAAAACTCAGTTACTCACAAATGCTGTCAATAAAGAGTGTTAACATTTTAGCAAAGAGATTTAGGAGTTTGCATTTCATCCATTGCTATTAATAGAAATGTTCTTTTTTATTAAAGGATTTCAGAGTGGTGTGAAGGCATTTAAAACCTGTAGGAAGAACAATATGAATGGAAGGATTAAGATAAAGAAGAACAATTTGGATTGTGAAAGACAGAATAGAAGTCAGAATAAATGAGGAAACTGTGAGCAAATTGGAGTTATATAGGAATGGTTCCAAGAAATTAAAAGGGGGGAGAGTAAGAGGGAGGGAAACGTGGGGGAAAGAAATTACTGAGTTTAGTGACAACTGTTTTAAATACAAAAGAGAGGAGAAAGTGAAACAAAAATTCTGAAATAGGCAGCTTTTCAACTAATCTTGTTTCAGATTAACTTCAGCTAATAAACAAAGAAAATTAATTTGATTTACCCTTTTGCTGCATGTCTTCCCATCATTCCAAGTGTAGGAGGAACCACTGGAATATTCGCTGCAAGCACTTGAGAGGGAGAGTTCACTGCTACTGCAGCTGCTCCGGGGATACAGGCGGCTAGGACCTGTCACATTTAATTGACTCTGGCATTTCAAGACAGGTATACTGGATTTCACATTCTGCTGGCATTCCTAAATTATGAGAAGAAATAGAAATATATTATGGCTGGAAAAAGATCATTTAAGTTTCCTCTGATTAAAAAGGAAAAAACAAGTAAGCTCCTTAACATCTCTCTATTATGCTGCTAGTATCTGGTGAATTTAGTACAGAGAACTAAATTAAAAATCGCTAACACTTTCATTAGTGAGGTAGAAAATCCACAACCCTCCATATTTTATTCTTTATTCTTGACCAGTATTCTGCTCTTCTTTTGCTAAAGATTATTCTTGAGTCTATCTGAATTATGCTTTGTACATAAGCAGGGTGCTCCAGTAAGACACAGAAAACAAAGTTATAAGAATACAAGTACATCTTGACAACTGCATTATAGCCCTACAATGTAACAGATGAGGCTGTACACCCTGGACAAGGTAAATTAATTTAGTATCCCAACCAGAATGTCCACTGAGAATGAAATCTCTCCATTACAGTCTAATTTTGGTTTCCTATCTAGTTCAAAGCTTTGTCTAAGAAACTCTCTGACGTAGGACAATCCATCTTTGTGTCGCTCGCAGACAGCTGAAGCCTCTTGCTTATGCAATTTATTGACACTTTATGGCTGCCTTTAGTACTTGTGCAGTTATCGCCCCTCTCCAAATGCAATTTCAGCTGACTGTGACTAAGTGCCAGCTTTGAGGAAGAGAGTAATGAAGAGTAGATAGCACTTTAGGTAAAATATTAAACCTCTGTAGGAGCATCTAGGATGCCTTTAATTTGTTTTCAAACTAATACTCTTTTGCCTAACAGTGTTAGAGCTTCTTTAATGTTAAGTGCCTGCACCATTCTGTTACGCTATTCTCCAGTTTCCTTACAGAATTAGACATCTTTTTAATTACCAAGAACACCAGACAGAGTGACATGACTTTGTTTCACAAAACTTTGCTTTGGATTTCATTAAGGCAGAATATAATTGTGCAAGCTCAACCAATATTTACTGATTTTTGTATGTAGATATAACCCAAATTAATTTTGCTTAGATGAAAATTTTACCTTTATATTCAGGGAGACACAGGAAATCTAAAGTTACAAAATCCACAAGACAATTATCATAACTGTATACGCAGTAGACACACCTTCTTCATGCAAATCTCTGAAAAAGTGCTCAGTTTGTAGGCATTTCTCATACACTGATGTGTTTGTTGGACATCTGCTAATTTCTTCCATTTATTCCCCCATGTCCTCCCATTTATTGCTACTAGGGTTGAACCTTTTTTCAGTTAAATGGGTCAGAGCAGAATTTTTACTGCTGAGGAGTTCATCAGTACAGCTGTTCATTGCTCAGCTGACATAATAATGTTCTGTTTTTGACAAATGTAACTACAGGGCAAATCATTATTCTCTGTCACAGGCAAAATCTATGAATGGGAAAATCATTTAGAGGTAGCAAGAGCACATTTCACTTCTGGGAGTTATTGGTACATGTTCTCCTAGGAAGTCAAATGGATGCAGGAGGAATAGCCTTTAAATCCACTGCCCTGGGAAGAATACATCTTTCAGCATCAGAGGCAAGCTGACGCCTGTGTTTTTGGCTCTGAAACAGACTTTCTCGCTTTGTTGAGACAAATTACTGTTTATTTCTGACATTGTGGTTCCCATGGGAGACCCTCTCTCATCAACTTCCTCAGCTACAAGAGTGTCATTCCCTGCAAGGCTGACTGTACAGGGGCCAATGGCAGCATCTGCTTGTTCTGGCTATTCTGTTGCCTTTCAGCTGTGGCACTGGGAAAACATGTCATGTCAAATTTCTGCCCTTTATACTAGGCTATGTCCCAGTCATCATAGTGTTTAAGGGAAGGATGCTTGTAAAATTCTTTCCTATCAGAATCTCCTGTAGGAGAAAAGAGGAGATCACAGCACAATGACAAGTACTGCCTCCCCTTTTTGTCATCTTCAGCTAGCCCAACAGCCTTGCCATCCCCTCACTTTGCTTCCTTTGCACCTCAAGAAAGGAGAAAGGCATTTGGTCCTACAGCTTTAGGGATGGGAAAAAACAGAGATGTAAAAGCAAAGCAAAAGAACAGTATATTACTGTAATCATCTTTATGGTTTAAGAGATGTGAAAATGTGCAAAAAATATCATGCCATTACATATTCTGAGGTAGGATATCTACCCAATTTCTAGATTGCATTTAGATCCCTACAGAGAGAGTATTTTTTCTCCTGCAATTTGCCTTTATTTCCTAAATTATCCAAGAAAGTACTTTGAATAGTATGTTTATGATGCATTAATTAAACATATTTAACTTGCATATGGGTCTATTCGCTGAAATTTTAACTTTTTTGTAATCATGACTCTTAAGTCATTACCTTAACAAAATTAGAGTAAAAAGGCCTGAATGTAGTATTACAATTTAAATACATAAATTGCAAGAATCAGACTACTAAAGACACAAAACTCTATATTAGAAAAACCTAACCTGAAGGCTTAATCACATACAACGCTAAGGGTCGTTAGCATTTTTGTGAACCTTTGAAACAATGCCTTTTCATTACAGAATGTATTACAAAGGAGATTACAGTTTTGATGACACTACTATACTTCAAGATCAAAGGCATACATAGGTTCAGTGTTCTGTTCTTGTCCTCTTTGTTTCCCTCTGTCTTTACGTGACTTTTGTTTTTTAAAGCTACTTTTCTCTTTGACAATGAAACATGAAAGCCACACTGGCTAACGCTTTGCCAAATAAGCACAAAGCTAACCTCATCTGAAAAAAACCCCCAAAAACGGCAGAGCCCATGAATTTTTAAAAGTTCATACATAATATATCATAAAAGTAGGATGAATAATATGGTGCATGGGCTTTAATAAAAAGCTCCTTGACCATTACTCAGAGATTCTGAGATGTAATCAATACCCAAAAAGGTATCTTGGGGACATTGCTAAGATTTACGCTTTTTTGCACAGTGACACTATCTGCTCACTATATCAACTGAGGACACAATATTGAATTTCAGAGAATAGAAGGAAGAAGAAGTATTGTTATCTGCCTCAACAGTGTTTCAATTCAGAGATCAGCTTTATGGCTCATCCCTAACTTCAGAGGCGAAAAGCAGGGTTCCAAACGAGGGGTACAAGGACAGCACAAAAAACTCACGTGAATCTGAGCATCAGCAGTTCGAGATTGCATCAGGCTTCTGTTTTGTTCTACTTCTGAAAGCAAATCCCCAGAGGAGAGGCCTAAGATGCGTGAATGGAGTTTCTGGGGGGGCAGAAGGGAACGAGCAAAGCATAAGCATTTGTCAAATACGCAGCCAGATCAGCATTTTTAAAATTCCAAACTGCTGTTAAATTTCAAGGGAAATGAAGACCCTGAGGTGAAAGAGGATTTGTTCTAATTTGAAATGTTGCTGTTTGTGCTTACTTTGTCCAAGAGTTCCTGTCTGCAGACACATCATTCCTCATCCAAAACAAACTCTACTTTTTCTTCTAGTCACTGTTTTGCAACTTATCATTACTTCACACGCAACAATGACAAATGAACGAGCCCCACCATTATCCATAGGGTTTGAAGGGTTTCAAGAAAAAGAGCATAAAAATGAACTACAGAATTAACATTTATAAATCAATCAACACATTAATGTTGTTTTATTTAGGAGCTGTTACACCTTGCGTGAATGATTGCAGAAGTGACCCTATTTTTAAACAGCATTGATCTGCTGAAGGCCTCCTTTCCACACATTTTAACTCAAAGTCATTAATGTCATCTGCTAGGAACAATTAATGTGAATAGAAAATAATTGCATCAGGGAACTAGGGACTCAGAGGATTTTGTGCATTAATATTCACATGCTGTTCGATTATATAGAGAGTTTTTTTCAGTTTTGCTTGGAAGGATGGCTAAGCTTGTGCCTTTTCCTCTGTGTTCACCTGTATACTAATTACTAAGGCTTTCAGTGTGCATTAAGCCTGATTTGTTTTAATTGCAGTTTCAATAAAATCCATGATTTATGTGAATGCCTTGTCCGATGACTTCAAAAGAAGAAATATCTGCAGTCTTGTCAGTCATTGGACCAACATATCATGTAACAGGCAGCATGGATCTGACTCACAGTCCACTGAAATAAATGAAAAAGGACTTAAAAAAAACCCCTCCAACAAAAGGACTTTGCATCAGGCTCTTTTCATTTTTTTTTCATTAATTCTCCAGGCTTGCAATCTGAGAGACCACATCTACCCTGTCCTCAGGACCGGGGCACTCAGCTTGGAGGAACAAACGGTGCAGACCTGCCAGGGTGCTTTGCCAGGGCGACCCTGTGAAGGATGCACCATGGAGACTTGTTGCGGCTGCATGAGTGGCCCATGACCCTGTCCATCCAAAAAGCATGGTCAAAGAATCTGTAGCCACAACAGCCCTTTCACACTGTGAAGCAGTAGTAATGGCAAGACAGTTCTTTGCAGAGCCCTGAAATGTCTGTCATGCAGTATCTTATGCCCAGCCTCTCCCCAGGCACTCTACTGGACCCACTGCAGAAATTCATCTGCTAGAGAACAAAGGAGGCAGCAATTCCTATAGCCTCCGTTATTCTGCATACTGTGCTTCAGGCATCTACTCCAGACAATCTAGCAATTTTCTTCTAAAGCTACTATTTTTTTTCTAAAGCTATTAATTATAAATTTGGGAGTAATTTCTCAAGAGTTACATATTCATCCAGGTCTCTTCAGGAGGTACTATATGTTGCAGACAGACTATGGAAAATATTTTCAATGATCAATGTTCTGCACAAACATATTTTGTACAATATATTGCTGAATAGATTAAAATGTTACAGGCACTCAGTATCCAATATACTTTTCATTACAAACATTGACGACATCCAGGATATGTGTTTTTTAACATCAGTGATGCCTATCACCCAGTTACTCAGCGTGCATATTTAAACTGTTATTACTAGAGTAACTGTTAGGTGTTTGTTCAAGATTTAAGCTCCAGGTAAAACAGCTTCTCAAACTCTCAGATTTACTGTCTTATTACATGTGTTATTCTTAACAATAATTCCAACTGCTTCGTTTAATCACCAGAAAATTCCACTATTTTCGCAGGCAGGAGTCACTGATGTTATAAACAGGTGGTATACTCACTCTTTGCAGAGGAATTAATTACTTTCTCCACATCATTTTTGTTTCCAGAGATATTTTAGTGGAAGTTACTATAGTCAGATCTGTGCACTGGAGATCATGACTGGGGACATCTGAGATGGACGAACATTTACACTTGAACATTTATTTTCCCAGAAAAAAAGTATCCTAGAAATAGTGCTACAGGAGTTTTACAGCTGTAAAACTGCCTTCCTGTTTTTCCAATAAGGCAATTTAAATTTTACATTATTTAAATGGGAACATATACACATCTCAATAAGGGAAACTAAATGTATCTGTATAGTCATCCAATGGAATTTAGTGTGCTCCTGTTACTGTCCATATCAGACATAAAAGCAGAGATCAGACCAATTGGAACAGGCAGAAAACAGAAACAATTTTTGGCCAGTGATAAGATGTAGCCCAACAGAGCATGCTGTAAATAGGGGTCCCTTCACACTGGCTCAGTGACCAGAAGGGCTGAGCTGCACATGGGTCATGCTGTCTTCAAATCATCTTTGCCAGCATTATACTCTATGACTCTGTAAAACTACAATAACAAAGGTGATTCAGCAGACTAAAATGATTAACAAAGAAGGAACGTGTGTTCTCAAGATGTAGAATGTGATTATATTTCTGTATCAAACAAAAGATCATCACATTTGGAATATTCCCCCCCACACACATGCAAATAAGCTAACAGACACACGGCCAGCACAATGACTAGCATTAACAAACAGCATAACAAAGTCTGAGATCGTTAATTAAACATAGTCACACAGCAGTGAAGCAAGTCATCCAACTACAAGAGAAAAATAAGAAAACTGTTTTTCTTTCAATTCTTTTTTCTTCTTCCTTCTCCATTTTCTAAATCAAAAAATAAGAAAAACTCTACTATTTGTTAAAAAAACCTAATTAATGATCCATTTAAAATCAAGTGACAGATTGTGCTAACTATGTCTCTTGATTCTGATTTCTTCTCAGATATGCAAAATGTACTATGTCTTTTATGATTATTTTCAGATGACAGCAGCATAACTAGATCAAGGAGTTACTGCTGCCTTGACAATTGTACAATATTAAAATCACTGTTGTTGCTATCATTATGCAGTGCAACAAAAGGTAGATCACAGCACAGAGTGACTCCCACAGAAAAGATCACATCAGTTTAAATGAATACTTAAATGTGAAACTGAAGAGTCACAACTATAAGTCCAAGTTACCTTCTTCATTTGTTGGCACTCTGTATAATGATAAGGGGAAACTGGGCAATATTTGTACATAGTGGGGAACGTCTGGGCCCCTCTGAACCCAGGAAACTATCAGGAGCACTGGGTTGCGGAACAGAAAACCCTTATGCAAGTGCACCCATCCCAACTTGCTTGGGAATTACCCTGTACTGAGTACTGCTGGGCAGGTGTGGATTAAAACGTTCACAGCATCTTAGCTAGGCTGGACCCAAGTCTCTACAGAAAGTGGGTGTGAGAGGTTCAGAGGCCAGGGCAGAGCAGCAAGGGCCCATCTGTGACTGCCTGGGATCAGCAGCAGGAAAGCTCCTCCTTCACCTGCGATGTTGATGCAGAAAAGGCTGTGGCCTTTGTGGCTCAATGACAAGATTAACTCCCATAACCCACATAAAAAATAAAAACAAAGTAATTGATAATTTAAGTGGAAACCTATTATATCAAGTGCAATAGGAAATACAATTACCTGTCAGGCAGATAACCAATCCATCAAATAGCAGGCCAGCTCCCCCTCCCCCCAGCAGCATCCTTATTAAGGCTTTCTAGGAAGATAAAAGAAGGTTACTACCTGCTGGCATGAGGCAATATTACAGAGAGACTCCCCTAACTATTGTGCCTCTTGACTGTATCTGTGCAGAATATCTATCAGTTCCCATCTCCCTTTTGAAACGCCTAATGGCCTGTAGCATTGCCAGAACAATTTTCAGTGAATTATGCCAAACTGCACACGGATCTCCAATATTGGATGAGTTAATTGCCATTAAATCAATTGGCTTTGCTTTTCTCACATGAGCCAAAGTCGATTATTCACAAGAAAGAAATTCTCTCTCTAGGTTCTAAGGAGGCATTTTCTGGTGCTTCGTGCCAGAGCTGTAGATATTTGTTTGGTGCATGTGGCCTCCTCCCATCTCTGCTGTCATCTGGGGCAGAGGCATCCTCTGGGCTGCTCTCCCACAGAACCCAACCCTTGTCACTGGACTGGCAGGAATACCTTTTCTGCGGCCTTCACACCACCCATTTCTAATCATTCTCTGCACAAAGATTCCCCCTCAAGTCCACAGACAGCAACACCACTGCTCCAATTCTACCCCGGTTGTACTAAATGTGTTAAGTCTTAGCAATGCTATCAAAAATGTGCAAAAAGATGTGCAACACAAGGGAGTGCTGACATGGTGATCTCTTTATAGGTGTGACAGAGGCTCGTGAAAGACAAGAGCTGTTTCTAGCTGACTTTTTTTCATAATCATCTGACCTGTCTCACTCTTCCTGTTCCCTGGTTTATCTCTGACATCTAAATCCATCAGAAGCAGAGTGCAGCTATGAATTAGTCACATCTAGGACAAGTTTTAGTTTCAAAGGTCTTACAGAAATAGTACTCTATACTAGATTTCCATTACACCATAGAAGACAGCAGACTAAAGAAAAAAACCATGATAAGTTATGCAATTTACATAGTATCAGTTTATGCAGAAATATAATCTGTCATGAAAATAAATCTTGGTTTTTTTAGTCTTTAGATACATTGCAGAGAGGATGTTCAGCTGGAGATGAGAGAACATCCTTCACCTATTCCATCAGAAGTTACCTAGAGTGGGAATACGCACTATTCAAAGCATGAAGTGTGAACTTCTCATACACTAAATACTCTGAAATAAAGAAGAAAGTTAAGTATAAAGAAAAAATAATAAAATCTCTGAAAGTAGAAATAGATTTTGCCTTTAGACAAATCAGAGTTTGTAATACATATGCTTTTGTCATATGGTAATTGTGCTTTCTAAAGGAAGCAGAACAAGTGGTTGTCAACAGAAAACAACTAAACATGAACCAAAAAGTGAAAGCTGCAAAAAGATGCTTCAATCTTATTTAATTCCAATAATCACTAACATAGGGAATGTACTTACAATTCTATACTGTGCATATACAGCGATGCCTGATGCTTTATTGTACATAACTGATTTCATTAAAATAAAATTATAATAATTTTTTCAGCTCTTGGAAGTTATATATTTAATAGAAAACTCACAATTACGCCCTACTTTTCTACTAATTGCTTCCTATAAACAGAACTTCATGGCCAACACTGTTTAACTTTGTAGTAAAAGAAAATTATTCTTTCCAGTTTCACAGTTTATAATGGCAATTGCAATTGTCATGCTGAGCACTTTCCACTAGTTAACCAGCTTGGTTTGGAACTTGTCTTCATCCTTCCAGCTGCTTATTGCATGTGAAGAAAGGTAGCTTCCCTTAGAGTTCTTGTGCATGGTATATGCCATCCCAGATTCCTTTTTGCACCTATATTCTTTAGGGTAATTTCAAGGACATTTCACTGTGGAAACAGGTGTGCCTTTTTCCTTCTAATTTTCTAACAATTTGCTTTGCAGTCATAATTTACCCTAACAGTGTGACGTTATTTCTGACTCTGGATATTTCTTTTAAACATTTTAGACTAGCGTGGAGTCTGGTATTATGGTGGTTCAGCTGCAGAATACAGTGTGTCTTTAAGAAGCATGCCTGTCCTTTTTACCACTTTTCAGCAGTGCCTTTACACGAAATAAGGTCCCCTGTGCACAATCATATTCTTGTATTTCTGCCCAGAAGTAAACAATTAATAATGTGATTTTTATGTGCTAGTTCCGGGAATGAAACATGGCCGCATCTTATAAGCTACATAGGAACATCCATACAGGACTATGTCTCTCTAGACGTTCAGAAATACGTCAAAAAGAGACCAAGCTTTAGAAGATGAGGAAATAAGAACACAACTGTTTTTCCTAGGGGGAAAAAAAAAGCTCAGCACTTTCAAAGGAAGAAACACTAGGTTCAGATACTAACTCTTCTTGCTGTCAGCTTAACCCAGGACACGGCATTAGAGTAGCATTCTGAGTCCACCTTCACTTTCACTGTTAGAAATGTGGCAGCTCAACAATTTTTCTGGATTTGTATCTTTTGTTTATAATATTTGTTACATGTTTACAGGTGAAACAGACAGGATTGACTATATGAGATTATTCTGCAACAAATATTTAGACTCATATTTTCACTTG
Organism: Syrrhaptes paradoxus; assembly: GCA_013400615.1. Taxonomy (NCBI): domain Eukaryota; kingdom Metazoa; phylum Chordata; class Aves; order Pterocliformes; family Pteroclidae; genus Syrrhaptes; species Syrrhaptes paradoxus. The sequence continues at coordinate 15,814 of VZTO01013962.1, forward strand.
TACATACAGCAACCATGACCAATCCATCTGTACCTGTGCCTTTCCTTAAGCACCAAAATTTTGCATCAAGCAGCCGGGGAAAAGAAAATGGCAAAAGTATCAGCACAGCATAGCAGCAAATAGAGGTTCACCACAGCTTTCTTCTGGACCTATCCTTTTGCTGCAGAACATCCCCTAGAAAAAGTGAGTGAAGCTCTGCAATACAGGTAACAACAGTTAGTCCCAGGAAACATCTAGGAGGACTCGTGATATGCAGTCAAGCTGTCAAGTAACAGTTCTCCTACCACTGGGCCACGTTTAACCATGTACAGGATCGGGGCTAAAATTGGAGTGAGAAACTAACAAGCTTTGACTGTTTAACATACTCCTCCCTTACCCGAAATAACTATATGCTCATCACTGCTTAGACCTCTAGAAGCTATTAACACACCTCTGTGCAGGCAGGAATAAGTAACTTCTGATTTTAAAGCTCATGCATCACACTAAGCTAATTTTTTATTTCCTTTTGCTACAGGCACCATTTCCAACAGACCAAGCTGTTAATGAAGACACTTTATATTTAGCAAAAGAGTGTAACACGAAACATTACACAGCTCAGTCTGGAACAGCCAAAGCAACCCAGAAGTCTTATACCCCATTGTATTTATACAAACATGCATGTTGTCCTTCATATTTAATATCCTGTTCTTAAGGCCTGAATGTCAGGTTAACTAAATGTAGTTTGCCTTGTATGTTGCTGCTAGTGTTCTAAGCAGATGTATTGCAGGAGACTCACCACTATAGCTGGTTGGATTTATTTTTGGTGGGAGGAGGGGGTTAATACACAGTCAGTGAACCCCAGGATAACTCTTAGAGTGCTATGAGCAGGCAGTCAGAGACTGTTATACAGTACAGAGACAGCTGTGTAAAATACAGGAAACAATCACAAACTTGCAGTATTACACAGTGGTAACAGGGGAAAGAGTTATACATAAAATAAATATGAAAGGATTAACTGTAAAATACATTTCAGTAAGCTAAATCAGTTCTTAGTACAAAAAAGGGAAGTTTCCAGATATTCCAGAAGTTTCAAGTCAAGTGGATTTAAATTTTCCATTAATCTAACAAAAATACTTCCATGAAAGTTCTAATTTGATCTTTTCCATTTTTTTTTCTTGTTTTTCCCTCCTACTAGGTTGACTTTGCTAAAAAACCTAGAAGCCTGGTGATACAGAAGATGCTAGACTTTAAATTCAAACCCAGTATTAACAGTGGTTTGTCAGTTTTGCTGGTAAATCCTCCAGGCGAGTTTACTGAGACTTGACTGACAACATCCAAGACAAACTCCAAGGGTATGACATTACCAACATTTGTATGGAAGATTAGGGTGCAAAAACTACATCAGAAAATCCTGTTAACAAGGCAAACCCAGCATAAAAAATAAGGCAAAGGTTTCACTCGCATCTGCTTCAGATTTTCCAGGCTTGCTGCTCTCCATCAAGCCATCCAGAGACAGTAAAAAATAGTGAATGAGACTGCAAAGTAACTCAGAAGGCTGGAAACTTACATCCTAGGGTGAGGTATTAAGCAGATATTTGATGCATAAACAAAAAATGACTTAATCTTTCTGTATTCTTCAGAGAGTTGACAACATTAATGTAAGCCCCAAATTACTCCTGTTCCAAATCCCTTAGTTTTATTAATTTTTATAAACTGCTTTAAATAAAAGCTACATTGAAAGACACAAAGTAATCCTCTTTGATCCTAGTTTTCATTTTATAAATCTATCAGTGTTTTCAAGCTCTGAGACTCCAAAGTGTTAGTTCTCATTTTAATAGCACTACAATCAGAGCCTGTAAATATTGCAGTAATAATAAAATGAACTAATTTAATTTCTTAGGAAAATGTATGTATGAAGTTCCCTGTGGTGTGTAATTACCGTAAAGTCAACAGTTTACATCAATGACCCGGTAATCAGCTAGTCAGAATGTAAATAATTAATGAAATAAATGTTTTCAATGAGCTTGCTTGTGGAAGACTCCTTGGAGTACGGTAAAACAACAGTTTTGTGAGAACAGTACTGTAGAAGTTGATCCTCTTATTAAGTACACATTTGTATTTTGTTTCTCATTAATTTGGTGCAAAACAGTAAAAGCTTTTTTGTAAATACCTTTCTACTGATCTAATACTAATTAATATGTTAATTTCACTTTGCTAAATCATTGCCAACATCACTATGAAGTCTGGGAACATCAGAATGAAAGGCAGAATCCTCCACATTCTGACACCTTCCCTTGTTACACTGCTCACCAACAAACCCAGTTCGTAACAGTTCAGCATGGTCAGAATCAGTCTAGGAAACAACTTTAGACTGAACTCCTGTGACAAGGAAGAACTACACCATTAGTCTTTTATGGCATGCCGTACACGTAGTATGTATTCTTCAGCAGTAAAAAGATGGGCTGTGTTTTATTATTTCACTCTGTTTAAGGAATGCTTTCACATGAAAACAAAATGAAAAGTACTGATGTTCCAGCATCGCTTATACAACAGGCATGGCATTCTCAATCATTATCTGATTAAGTGCTACTCACTAATTTCAACATGCTGCTAAATTGTTGATAGTACGACAGTCAGTGATATTCCTGGTAGCACAACATAATTTTGGTCTTTGTCTTTGTGATTCCTAGTTTAAAATTAATTTTCACATTCACTTTCTGACTATGCCCCAAAATCATCTAAAGGAATTAGGCAGACCTCAGTACGATCTTGTTATTGACATTTATGTTGATCGATGTTGGCTCTTACAGAATTGGAATCTACAGATCAATTCCCTTATTAGATTCGTTCTCAGTGCTGCCATGATCATTTTATCACAGAAGCTGCTGCCACCAAATGCTGCTTTATCACTTTATAATGGGATAAGCTGAAGATTTCCTCTAGCATATACTGGAAATTAAAGCTTTCTGAGTTCTAAATATTTCTCTCACAGATTTTCAAAAATATCCTTATTAACTGCACATATCTATTTTAAATGCTATTTTGAACTCAATTTACCTAACTAGTAATAATTTTTGCCCACAAGAAAACTCCAGTTCTCAGGGTGCTAAAAAAAAAAAAGGCTAANCCTTGTATGTTGCTGCTAGTGTTCTAAGCAGATGTATTGCAGGAGACTCACCACTATAGCTGGTTGGATTTATTTTTGGTGGGAGGAGGGGGTTAATACACAGTCAGTGAACCCCAGGATAACTCTTAGAGTGCTATGAGCAGGCAGTCAGAGACTGTTATACAGTACAGAGACAGCTGTGTAAAATACAGGAAACAATCACAAACTTGCAGTATTACACAGTGGTAACAGGGGAAAGAGTTATACATAAAATAAATATGAAAGGATTAACTGTAAAATACATTTCAGTAAGCTAAATCAGTTCTTAGTACAAAAAAGGGAAGTTTCCAGATATTCCAGAAGTTTCAAGTCAAGTGGATTTAAATTTTCCATTAATCTAACAAAAATACTTCCATGAAAGTTCTAATTTGATCTTTTCCATTTTTTTTTCTTGTTTTTCCCTCCTATTAGGTTGACTTTGCTAAAAAACCTAGAAGCCTGGTGATACAGAAGATGCTAGACTTTAAATTCAAACCCAGTATTAACAGTGGTTTGTCAGTTTTGCTGGTAAATCCTCCAGGCGAGTTTACTGAGACTTGACTGACAACATCCAAGACAAACTCCAAGGGTATGACATTACCAACATTTGTATGGAAGATTAGGGTGCAAAAACTACATCAGAAAATCCTGTTAACAAGGCAAACCCAGCATAAAAAATAAGGCAAAGGTTTCACTCGCATCTGCTTCAGATTTTCCAGGCTTGCTGCTCTCCATCAAGCCATCCAGAGACAGTAAAAAATAGT
>VZTO01013962.1:20913-60326 GCA_013400615.1 Syrrhaptes paradoxus
CTAACACTGGAGACTGCCTTGGATCTTTTCATCCCTTTCTTCCTGCTGAGCCTACAAATCGGATGATAGAAAAAGATGAGACTAAGAATGGAGATACGACAGAAAAAAACTGAATTGTCTCAGGAATGGTAAATAGTATCATGTGACACATGCAAACACTCAAAAAGCACACAGAACAAATACACACACGAGTGTTTAATCTTGTTTTGAAAATATGCAGGACTATGGTATTTTTGAAGAGTGGTGATACAGCTCCTGTTGAGAGAGGAGTTCATCACATTAATTTAAATCTCCGATAAAATAAATTAGCTTTTTTATTGCCAGGTTGAACGACGGGGCTATGATTGTTATGTATTGCTACAATCTAAGTCTTAATGGCATTTTAGCCCTGTGGTGGTCAAACAGAAACCATTTCAAACCTTCTAAAGGCTATTAAAACATGTGCAGATGTCTGGAAAATTAATACTATTATCTAACTCTAACCTTTTGCCTGTAGGTGGAAAAGGAGAGAGAAGGCTCAGGGAAGATGTTTTAGATCAATACATGGCAACCGAGGAGGGTAAGCACTGTTTCACACGGAAGTTCATTGGCTGTGAACAGGTGATTCAAGTGAGCAGATTCATCCTTATGTGGATTTCATTGAAATCATTTACTCAGAAAAATAATTTAAGAGAGATGAGCATGGTTTTTACAATCTGCTGTTTCCAAGGTCCAGCAAGCTAGACACTGGAAAGGTTCATTTATTTAAATGACAAGAGCACGAATTTGTCAAGGTTAATGTTGAACAAGCCATATTTTCCTTGCCTCAGTATTATGCATTTAAAATTTTCTCCATCCCTCCTTTTTTTTTTTTTTGGTGTAATATTGTTGAAATGTCAGACGGACTGAAAGAAGTTTAAAAGTAGGGGGATTTCAAGAAATACTTTTATCATTAGTTTAATAAATACGTATTTTCTCTCCAACTCTAATGCATTGTTTTTGGCTTTGTTAGAATAATTTCAAGTAAGGAGAGGCTTTTTAAGAAGGTTTTCCTGGATACCTGGATACAAGGTACTTTATTGTATCCTTTTTCCTCAAAGCACTTACTTGAGATATGGTTTAGAAAGAATAAGTGAGCAGATTCCCAGCTGGTAAGAATTATTGGCTCCTCTTCTTGTACTGAAATTAAAAGAGTTTCTGCCAGGTCAGGAATGGTCCCACAGACTTCCCATACTTCTGCATTTCAGAAATAAAGCTTCTAGAGGGTCACAGTGTCCTTGTGTTGTGGTATCTCATTCCAGAAAGTCTCAAATCTGACCACAAGGTCTCCAAATGGAGTTCAAGTTCTGCACCATTTATTCTGATATAAAAAAAATCATATGGCTTGTGTGCAAGACCAAGTACAACTCTGTAGACCTGATGATCTGAACAAGCATCTCAAATCCTGGCTTGCACCGACCTGCTCTGGAGTGGTGAGAAACTGCAGAAGGATCTCACAATCAGTCTGTCCATTCACGCCAAGAAATCTCAGCAAGGCTGAAGCACAGGTGAGGTGGGAGAGACAGTGCTGGTACCAACAATCAGGGTGCACCACACTGGACAAGATGAGGATACAGACTGGCACGGCCCATCTATACCTCGCTCCTATTTCTGTTGCCAGGAGGAATAGCAGGAAATGGGAAACGAGAAATATCAGCCATTGTTCCTGGGCCAAACTGTGCTTTTGCAAGGTACAGTGCCCTCTAAGCACTATTTAAGACCTGGACCAGCCTTGGGAGTGCTAGAACCGGGCACACAGTGACATTAAAGACAGTCCCATCTCCCACTTGCAGTCAGTACCCCCAGGCTGGAAGCAGCCATGAGCTTTACCCTTCAGCATAGATGGCTGATAGCCACAGACCCTTTTGGCAGCTGTCTGTGCTCAGAAGAAGCTGTGCCAACATTTGATTAGGAATCTGTGCCCTTGTGAACTGATCGTTTTTTCACAGTAGATAAAAACAGACCTTAGGGAGGTATTACAAAGGAATTTCAAAAGGGGTCAGCTCCCATTTTGTCACCAAGTAAGCAGCCAGATTTTCAGAAGAGCTCAGCACAATGCCTGAACACCTGAAAGTCTGGTCCCGTGTGCATGAGGGACCTAAAGACCTAAATTAAAGATTAATTAAATATGTTATTTCCCCATGAACTGGTGAAGGCTGGTAACCGAGCTGAGAGTACCCATATTTTAATTATTGTCAAGATCTCCTAAAGACCATTTAGTGGAATAAATTTAAGCAAGCCTCTAAAATACAGTGCTAATCTCTGATTCATGTTCACACTTGCAGTATCTAAAATCCATAACTGTACCTAGACCTGTGTCTGTGTCTGTCTCTACTGTATATGAAAAGTACACAAGGCTTTAGAGAAAAAAAAAAGAGTTAAGAGTAAGCAATAGGAAACTTAAAGAAAAATGGATGGAGTACTTCTGCTTTTAAAACATGACTGAATATAAAAATTTAGAATCAAAACACTACAAAATGAAGTAGTTAATCTCTGAAACTGTATACCAGGAAGATGAACTGAAGAGTGGGTGTATATTTGAGATTTTTAAAGTACTGATATTAATTCAAGATGCCATTACTTTGGCAGTCTAGTTTCCGTACTTTTAATGCAGTAAGATGGAGTTTAATTCATAATGTTGAAGATGCCCTTGTAATGCACACAGGACACAGACAAATCACTGCTCCTCCCTGCACCCAGACATCCGTTAGTGACTAATGAAACATGGCCTGCTCACATCCAGAGGAAGAAATGAGCAGGAATGCAATCTAAAAATGCTAAAAATACAGAAAGACTCAAGTCTGTCAATATCACATTGTTAAAGATTTAATGACAAAAGTAACTTTTCCTTTTAGCTTGTCCTTATCAAGAGACATACCCAGATGGTAATTTAAGAGTTAAGGCACTAATGGACTCTTCAGTTTCACTGAGCATCTACGTGCTGATTTTATCTTGCAATACAGTATTTCACATTCTCAGCGAAGTCAACAGAGATTCAGTCAATAGTGTCATGGCCTTTGGATGAGGATTTGAATCTTACCAGTATCCAAACCACCATTAAAGAAGATAGGTCATTTGGGAAACAAAGGAGAACATTAGTAAAATTCAATACTAAAAGATGGGGTTGGTTCAGTAGGTGTTTTATGATTCATTACAAATAAGATTTTATTCTAATTACCACTCCTTTCTTCTATGCACAGTATGCATAAGAGTATACAAAACATACAAAGTTTATCACAGTAAAATTATTTTTTTCATAACAGACGGCAACAGAAAATACCTATTGAGTAGTCTTACGTGCTAAAACCCACTTAGCATAGTGGTATTTAGATTAATTTGATGGAAGGTATCATTTAAAACTACTAGCAAATTACATTGACCTGACATAGTCCAAACAGCCTAAATGTTACCAAGTAGAGTACTTATCGGCACAGCTACTTTTAAGCAGAACAGCCATAATTCCATATTGCTTCATGTCTGCAAAGTGCCACTCCACTTAAATAATAGTAACAAACCACAGTTATAAAGTAAAATATAAATGAAGTTTTATATGTATGGAGTATAATAACAGATGAAATTAATCCTTTATTGTTATTTGTTCCATATGCACACACTTTTGCATAGTAATCCTTCATTTAAGTTTCAAAGTCTTAAGAAAACAAAATGAACTACATACTTAGCTCTATTACTGAATAAGAAGAAAATGACACATCTGTAATAATAATGGCTATATTTCTATACTGCTTTAGAATTTCAATAGATTCACACTTTACCAGAACAAGAAGACCTCTAAATCTTCAATCCTTGAATCATTTAATTTTATGCATTCTTTTGGTATTTCATTGGGGAGTTATGGAGTGTGAAATATGCACCATGATGAGAAAACAATTATCTAGCACACCTGTTGTTTGCTCATACTGTATTTAAGCAGGGCTTGCAGTGGCTACTATTTTATTCCACTGTGAAATCCAAAATGCGGAGGCTTCAAAGGTTGACCTGATGGCATGAACTTACGCTTTTATATTTAATTTATGGCTGGTACTAACCACATTACATAGTGTGATGACATTAGAAAAAATCCACGCTGATTTTTGCTATCAGAATGTCAGTGAGAAAGATTTTTCCATTTAGAAAGAAAACCTGAATTAATTAGTCTTGACTTACATTCAGCAAATATAAAAAAAAAATTATAAACTTCATCAAAACCAGAAACATCAGGCAAATGAATAAATGTTTGTCATGCAAAACAAAAATGCATAAGTAACTCACAGAGTTTTCACAAAGTTCAAGATCTAGAAAAAAGGCTGCCTTTAACCAGCCTCTATACTTGCACTTTGTCTATTTATGCAGGGATTTACATGATAAATTGGTAACACATCTTGCTAATACATTCAGCTAACAGAGAAGGCTGAAATAACATCCATCAGGTTAAGCATTGTTATAGGTCAAATATAACTGCATGGAATAAAAAGGTGCATCTTTTTAATGTTATTAGAAGTTTGAAGCACAAGGGAAGTTTGGAAAGGAATATAGCAATAATATTTCATACAGTGGTACTCCTTCCTTTTTTCTTAAATTTATTCCCATACTGAATGCACACAGTAATTAAAAAAACCCATGAAAAACATTTCTGTACTTAATGAGTCTGCCCACATACTTGTTTAGGGTTTCAAATGTGAAGCTGGGTTCCTGCCATCATGTGTATCATCACTGATAATAAAAATCTATGCACAAAAAAAAAAAAAAGAGAAATGCATGGCTCACACAGTGTCAGTTGCATATTTTTCTTTGAGAAATAGGTAGTAAAATCTTATTTTTGTTGTTAAGACCCATCAATGTGACAGCCCCACAGTTTTCCTGACGTCGGCTTACTCTGAAAGACTGTCTTTACTCTTCAGAACAATGCCTGTATGTTTCTTCAAAACTTAAAAAATGTTGTTCTCCTCAGTCAAAATCATTCATAAATACTTCACCAAAGATCACTTGTGTCTCTCCTAAAAGACTATTTGCTCATTTGATTTACTGATTTTCATATCTCTCCAGAAATTTATTGTCATGGAGATGATGGAAAAAGTGATTTTTATACTTGGTATCTGAAAATTATATATTTAAAATTGTATCACGAAATGTCATGTTTGTGTAGACATGGAAAGCCTTCCAATGCTTCTCCTTGGAACCTCTCAAGGCTAATTAAGGTACTTGGACATATGAAATTCTAGCACTTGAGGGTAATTTTCTCTTAAAAACATTATCATGCTCATCAGAGCTACATGCCTAGTGAGCTTTAGTTAGCTTTTTCTTTTTTTCTGAGAGCAAACTGGTAAGAATGGAGGTGCTGAAATAATGGACAACAGTCTGGCAAGAAGGGAGATCACCAAAACAAGAATTACAGATGGAGCAGACCTATCAGATCAGCTGATCTAACTCCCTCATAATATAATCCTGTTGTCCACTGAACCTGCCGCTATGCTTTGTTTTAGTTTTAAATACTGTGAGAGATAATACCGCACCTCTCCTCTCATACATCATGCCATAGTCTATAACAAACATTTTTGTGATGTTCCTTTATCAGCCTGAATTACATTTAGATCCAGGAAAGCATTTTGGCAAATGTTTTATTTTAAAAATGAAAGTTTTACAGTTTCCCTAGTCAGAAGAGAGCACATCAGGATTCTCTCATGTTACAGACGGGCATTCTTGAGGGTCAAGAAAAGCCACCTCAGCCATTTCACTCAAGGGATCTCACAAAGCTTCTTGGGTCTACACAGCACAGCCGTGATTTACATACTTAAAAGTGTAAGTCCCTAGACTGTAAGGACTAGAGATGTCCTGTAGAGAGCCACTGCTGAAGATGACATCCAGTGATTGTCAGTGCTCTCCCAAAAATCTGCTTACCTCAGAGCCTCCTTCCAGAGTTGGCTGGATATCAGATATCCAGCCTAATTCTTTCAGGTATTATGCTGCTGCTGTTCCTTCAAAACTACAAGTTCATACGGCTTAACTTAGGGAGGTTAGATGGTATTTCCTTGGAGAAAGAATTCTCATCACTGACTTTGGTCACCCATTCATCTATGAACATTTTATTTCTGTAATGTTTCTGCTGCATATATTTGGAGCTGCAAATAGGGCAAGTAAGAAATACGGTTTATAGTGTGTTATTACATGTTAATTATTTAAGCTGAGATGAAATACAGAGACTAAAGTCTTTGTATTTCAGCCTTCTCAGATGTTATTGGTGAGTGAGGACATGACAGAAATAGAAAGCAGGTACCAGTTTACTGAGATAATGCAAGACCAGAAATAATGACATCAGCATCTTCACATAAAGAAATGCTCCTTTTATTTGTTCTTGAAAGTCCCAGAAATCTTAAGAGTGTTCCTTACTAGATTGCTATCTTGATTCCTGATACACAGAAGCATTCTTACCATTTCTCACTGCTACAAGACTGGATGCTCTTTCTTGGGACAGGATCCTGATGACAGTAATTGTGCACCTTTGGTAGCCTTGATTTGGAGAAAGCACTCCAGCAGGGCTAGGGCTCCAAATCTTTTAAGAACTGGAAATGGTGTAAAAACTACCACCTCCATTCTTACTAGGTTCTACTGGCAATATAAATCTTGGATACAGTTTAATGTATTAGTTTAAATTTAATATATTTCAAACATGCTTTACATTTATGTGATTACCTTTTTGTTGATACAGCCCTTTTAAGATTGTCATAACTTTTAAGCATTTCCCACTACTGCTGAAACAATTAGCAGACCTGAAATTAATTTCTCCTTCAAGCCACCAGTCCAGATTCCTGAGTAAGTGAATATCACTACAGATACTATGACACTTGATTTATATTTATATACTTACTAATAAGAAAAGGACAGAGTTCGTTCTGGAGCCATAACTTTTCAGATTTGCAGATAAGAGTACCTTGACAATCTGATGTATACAAGTGAACAAATGGGAAGTAACAAAATAAGCACGTCAACCGGAGTTTCAAAACTTCAAATAAAATTTGCTGATCTTGGTCTCAAGTCTGCCTGCTCTCTGAAGAGCCTGGAGGCATAAGGAAGGAATGGGAATTATACTGCTGCTCAGCATATAACACTCCAGTTATTTAAATATACTTTGGACTGGTGACAAACTGTTTTCTAACAGTGCTTCTGCTTTAATTTCAAATCCTCAAATACCTTCTTTCTGAAACACTTAAATATTTTGTATATTTGATTGCTGTAAAGCAGTGCAACTTCACATTTAACCTCCTGCATTCAGACATCCTCACGTCTAACAATGTCTGAACTAGAGATCAGAGTCTGAGGCCAGATATTCCATCTCCTTTTGTCAGGTGTTAGGGCAATTAATTGTCCTCTTTTTCTTCCCATATATAATAATGTTGTTTGCGCAATTTACCCCTTCCTGCTAAGTTGCACAACTGTTTCCACCTAAGTATGTATAGCTACACTCTTATCTCATATGTCAGGGCATAGCTTTCAGGTTATTAAAAGAGCCAATGTCAATGCAGTTATAACAAAGTAGTTATTATTTAAATAGACGTTCTGAGAATTCACCAGACTGTGCTCTAGCATTCTAGATAAAATTTTAGACATAAAATTAAACCATGTGGATGGTCCATGAGTAATAAGTGAAACTCATCTAGTCAGAGAAACACAAGGAGGAAATAGGTGCTTCAAGAGTCTTCCTGGCTTTGTTCTAGACTGATGAAGTAGAATTTTTATGATGGAAATAAAATATAGCTTAGGATCAGAGATACTGTAAATCTTATGATTAGAAATATTATTTTATACTTTCCCAACTATGAAAATTCTATTACTTATTTAATCAAATAAATCAACTCAATAAATGTTGCTACTTGCCACTTTTTAACTCATTTGACTGAAGGCTCCCTGCCTACTTTACAAAAAAACTGTCACACAAACTTCTGGGTGAAAAATGAAAGCAAGTCTTCATCCATGGGAAGAACTCACCTAATAAATATGTTCAATTTATGTAAACACATGCACATAATATAAGCAAATTACTGCTATATCTATCAGAAGGCAAACCCTGACCCTTGTTATCCTCTGTAACATTGTATAAATCATCATTGCTATAGAAGGAGGATATGTAATATCAGAATTAGGTTTAATGTCATTAGTTATATTTTCAGACAGGAGTGGAAAAAGAGGGCTAACTAGAAGGAAAAGATCTGTGAAAAGGTCTGTGTCTCAAGACTGAGCAGCCTATACCCAAGAAAGTCAAAACAAGTCTGTGAGACAACACAGCTATGAAGCGGGAAGACTCACTAATTTGGTGATTCTAGTAGCGTAAAGTTTCTTTGAAGAAAACACTGCATCAGTTAGAAAAAATAAGGCAAAGAAAGAAATACAGTGACATTTACATTTACAAATATTTCATAGATGCTATGCATGGCCATGGGCAAAGCAGAAGTGTTAAGTTTCATCTAAGAATTCTTAGTCCTTGTATCCTGTCTTTGGATTTAGCTTATCCCTTTAGCAATCTTCTGTATTTCACCTCCGCTATTTTCCCTCTTCAATTCCAACCAGTTTCTCTCTACCTGATTTTAAATCTTAAAAGTCTATTTTTCACAACTATTTCTTCCACTGTCAGATGACATAAAAGGTGGATCACTAAAATGGAGTTTCTGATTTTCTTTTCCCAAACCTCTTTTGCTATATAACAGGCAGAGTTTCATCTCTTTTTAGCAGCCACATTAACTGAGGAAAATGAAGGCTGCTTCAGCGGAAGCTACTCCTCTGTGCTAGTTTTTAATTAAAACTATTGCTGTTCTTCAGGTGGTGCTGAGGAAGAAACACTTTTCCAAGGCTGCTTCATTTTAGGAAGAGATTGGCTGAATAAAATTAAATTTTTAAAAAATAGGTGATCAGGCTCCTCTTTGTTTATCTACCCTAATACCAGCTCTGTAAATCACACCTTTCAGCTAGAAAGAATATCCCCAGAAAGCCAGGGCAGCTTTTAAAATCATCTGCAATACAAAAGAGGTGACCAAAAAAACCCCCTTGAGTTATCTCTTTTTCCTCACATTTCACATCAGCATTACTTCATCTATTCATGACAGGACTGACATATCCTCTGCGTCACTCTCCCTACAAGCAGTAAGCATGCCAAAATGTCTAGCAGCAAAGAACTTACACGGCAATATACATAATCACATGCTTCAAGAAAACATGCATATTTCTTTTAAAATACTATTAGGTCCTTTGATTTCATGAGTACTTATGCTTCTTGAAAATGCATGAAAGTGTAATACTTTTAATAACAGTTTCACAGTGAAGGATTCCTGAAGCAGTCACGAAAACCTTGCTATGTTATTTTTTTTTAAATTGGTAGCATTCAGTTTTTCTTTTATCTGTGTGATAAGCATGAGGAAAAACAACACAGTGCAATCACCACCATATATGGGCCATTATTCTGCAGTCAGATTTAGAATACTGGTATCAGTCTTTTCGTTGAAAAAAACGTGAATGATCTGATTTCTAAGAGAACAACACTCAAACCATGTATTGGTAGCTTAAAATAAAATGCACAGGAAAACCTAGGGCAATGGTGAAATCTTTTTTTTTTTTTAAAGAAATTGATGACTCTATTGAAATTTAAGATGTCACAAATTTTTATAGTTTAAGCTCATTCTTTAATATAAGTATTCTAATGTCAATTACAGAAGAATTTGATAATATTGTAGTGGGTTAAGCAGAGGGGAGCTAATTTTTTTTTCCTTTTCTCCCTTCTCTTCATAAATAGCTAGCAAGAAGCTATGTTTTGAATTCCTGCTCAGGAGAAAAGCTGATATGACGAGAACGTTTATAGTTATTGCTAGGATACCTTCAAGGACAAATACATTCGGTCTCTCTTCTCCCCATAGACAGAGGGAGGGGGAAGAGACAGTCCGGCTTCTAGCTTGGGACTTGCTTTTAGGTCAAGATTGAAAAGCAGACTGACCAATTATTCCATCCCATGCACGTCATACCCAGTATATAGGTGAGAACCCTTCCGGGAGAGCTGGCTTTTTCACTTCCCTTGGGCTCCCTGCATTCGCTCTCCCAAGGCCTTGTTTTTCTTTCCCCCCCCCCGGACGCCATTAGCTCTCGGCCCGGGACGCTTGTTATCTCCGATCTCCGTTCCGTGAGTGCCTCCGGGATCCTCCCTCTCCAGGGAGATCATTAGCTGGTTTTTTTTTCCCTGATTCGGTCAGCTCTCGGCCTGGGACGCTTGGGCTGTTATCTCCGTTCCGTGAGTGCCTCCGGGAGCGGCGCACCCCCCCCCCCCTTTCTCTTCCCCCCCCCTTTTGGGGAAATTGTGAGTGCGGTTTCTGGGGTTCTAATGAACAGCTGGGGGGGGCAGTATCGTTGGGTTTCTGCTGGCAACAGCTAATGAACAGCTGGGGGGGGGCAGTATCATTGTGTATCACCCATTCCCTCCATCCTCCAGGGTTATTGGCCGGGAGTGGGCTGGGCCTTTGATCATCGGGTGGGGAGGGGCAGAATTACTGTGTATCACATTGCATATTTGTATATAGTATTATTTCCAATATTATTGTAGTTTAGTTATTAAATTGTCTTTATCTCAACCCACGAGTCCTTTTTGCCATTTACCTCTTTAATTCTCTCCCCTATCATTGGGTGGGGGCAGGGACTGTGTGAGCGGGTGTGTGTGGTTTGGCCCCCAGCCAAGGGCCAACCCGCCACAATATACAATCCAATAACAGAGGCTGATATGCAGAAAAAGTAACTAATACATTTTATTTTTAGCTTATACCCGCTTCTGCAGCTTCAAGACTTTTAATTGTACTGTGTGAATACCCCTAAAATAAGATCAGCATGTAAATAAAATTACACTCTGTTGTATCAGACAGTGCAGGAAAGGTGAAATTAACACCCCGTGCGTCCCTCCCTTGCCCCCGTTAGCAGTATTTGCCCATTGACTTTGATTAACATCATGACTTAACAGGAATGTCCTTAACCACATATTTAGTACTCTTCCATATAGTGACAGATTTAAACAAATATTTAGCTACTGCCCTAAATGTGGGATTTATGAATTTCCAAGAAGCCATAATCCAAACTCTGCTTCAGTTCTATGCAGGCACACAACAATATTTGTTTAATTTCGGTACTAAGGAAATACCCTTCTTCAGATTTTACATCTTGGACTGCACGATCATAGACTATACACCATTTTTTCAAGTCTGGAGGACAGTTAGAGGATAAATAAATTTC
The DNA here is from genome assembly GCA_013400615.1 of Syrrhaptes paradoxus. Classification (NCBI taxonomy): domain Eukaryota; kingdom Metazoa; phylum Chordata; class Aves; order Pterocliformes; family Pteroclidae; genus Syrrhaptes; species Syrrhaptes paradoxus. Next base: position 32,182 of record VZTO01013962.1, read on the forward strand.
TGGAAACTCACAAATTTACTGTTTGGGTTTTTTTTTGTAAAAAATGACATATGAAATGTTTTAACAGAAGTTCTTCATTTTCTGATGTGCACTGCAATTTGAACTCTGCTTTTTTTTTCCCCAGGGGGCTTAAAACCTCTTAACAGCAAGAGCAGGGACCTAACAGAAAATTTTGCTGCTTTCTGGGAGACCTGGACTTTGCGAATAGTCTTAATTCTCTTTCTTCCTCAATCAATAAAGACAAAGCAAGTGAAAAGGGGGGAAAAAAACCCTACACACATTAGTTCCTGCCAAACTGTTCAGGAACAATGATAGTTTGAGTCCCTCAGAAAAATCTGCTAGATCATTTGGTTCTTTCTTCCACCTTATGTGGCTTCATCTCTTCCAACTTCTTTCACAGCAGTGACACAATCCGGTTTCAAGGAACTGAAGTTGATCCCACTTTCAGATGCTATCTAACACTTCTACAACATTCCCAGAATAACCTGGCTTTATTGTTGCCAAAGAAGGAACTGGGAAGAAGAGCCTTATCTGTAATAAAGAACGTGCAATGTACGACTTCTGTGCAATCTAACCCGACGCTAACATAGACTAGAGTCAGAAACTTTGGAAACAGAAAAAAAGAAAGAAAGAAAGGAAAAAACCAAACACCCCAGGAAGAAGGAGCAGGTGATGTGACTGTCAAAGCCAAAGACTTGAGCAATAAAGGTCCATGCTGTTGTAGATGTGTCAGAAGCCCTGAATGGATAAAGAGAAATCAGTCCTACACAGGAAAGAAAGCAAGAGGCAGGGGAGAAGAAATGAGAAGACAGAAGGTCCTGACCTAGCAATATCTAAATCAACACAAAATGAAGAGACAGAACAAGAACCTGATGATAATGCAAGAACACAGATCCCTGTGATGGTGACTAAGCACCACTGTGCCTGTGCTGCAGGAGTTTCACAATAAGCAAGTATAGCTATTTGCCCTCACTGCCGAGATGCCCTTGCATTTAAACACCAGTTGGTGAGCAGACTGTGTTTCCTCAATGAACAACCCAAGCTGATGAGAGTTAGCAGCTCCCAGCTGTCCAGCAACAGTGCAGGGGCCAAATTTTATTTTGAGATGCACAGCATTAGAGGATTTACACATTTACATATTCAGATAAGATATACATTTACACATCACTTACGTACCTGATATGACCCAAATTTCTCCTCCAAAATTACTGAATTTTTCTCTAGTAAGCAATAACATATATTGCTAAAACCAGAATTTGCCCTATTGCTAGAAACCTGCAAATTTTTAATTAGTCCTCATTTACTGTTCTCCTAGCTCATAGTCAGATTTGTTGTAACTTCTGCAAAGCAATTCTGCTTCTACAAAAGGATGACAAAGCGATGGCTTCATTCACAATAATGGCCTTTACCAAATGAAAAGGGATACTGAAATATTTCTTACTATTCCAGAATGGCAAAGGAGTGGGAGATGGGTCAATTGGTTTCTCAGCTCTATCCTCCCATAAAACATTGTAAAAAAAAAAATCACTCTAAGCTTGTGAAGATGTACTTAAGTCCTCGTAACACATGTGGCAAAAGTTAAATAAATGGGCTGTCTTCTCACAGGAAATTACACTGCTCACCATCACGCAGAATGTTAAGGAATCTGAACTTCTCCCCTACACAGGGATAATGAACCTATATCATTCCATTTATCATAGTGAAGAAGCAACTAAAAAAGTAAGTTACTCTGCAGGTGTGCTCTTTTCTCCACATTTGCACATAACATGTAGTCATAGCTCACTGGCATAAACGTCCAGTTTCAATGGTATCAGTTTATAGATAATGGATATTACTCTAATACATTAAATCTATCAACTGTTATTTACTACTTATTGACATAGCTGTAAGAAGAAGAAAAATATTTTATAATTGTGAGAAACATGAAGCTCGTAGCTTTCTTTCTGCAAATGCCATTTCCTACCTGAAGAAGGAGATCAGAAGCCGGTTTGACTCTCTGCTGGAAAAGCACGCTTAATGTTCGATTCTGTTGTTCCAAATCAAAAACTCTTGTTTTCAGCTTTATACATTCCTCCCTCAGATCCTGCAGACAAAGGGAAAACAGAAAACTTAGAAAGCAGGTAACAGAAGCACTTAAAAATCTCTATGTAATGTCAGATCCTAAGAAGAAATACACATAAAACTTTTAAAATAGTACAAATCAGAAAAAATGCACTACTTTATTTTCTCTGGTTTGATCATCACAGGGTAACATTAAAAAATCTTGTCATGAGAATTGTAGTTACCTGGCACATCCTTTCAAAGTTTTCTGTTAGCACAAAAAGTGACTTTGCTAGCAACAAGTTTCATTTTGCAGCCAACACAAAGCAGAAAGCAGCAAATAAGAATGAATATTGTAAGAAGCATAAGCTAAAGAAAAAGCAGAAACTATACCAAACAAGGAAGAAGTTCAAACTGGTACTGTGCCTTCAAGGTGCTCTTCTGAAGTCTGATCCTTTCCTTGCTTTTTCTGGAACATCCAAGTCAGCACTGCTGGCTGGCATACTGTGGATGGTCTGCATCTTCCCCACTGTAACCTGCCACTGTGGAGCTGGCCAGGCCATGGTAAGATGCTGGTGCATCAGACACATGTGGTAACATGATTCCGCCTGACATTTCCAACGTGGGGTACCAAAAAACCTTGAAATAGGCCATTAGAACCAGAGGTGGAGTGTCAAACCTCTGCATCTTAAAGCACAGGACATTACTATAGAAACTGAAAGATGCAGGTCTTTTAGCCAAGGCTGAGTCAGGTTCAAGGTGAACAAGCCATTAACGGCTTTCAGATAGAGCAAAAATCTATCTATCTATCTATCTTCAATGTAAGACATGCCTTCCCTGTCCACTTGAAGGAGTACAGGATTCCATCAGAAAAAGGATTTTGGAGAGAAAGCAGAATCCGACACTCAGCCTTTTAGCATAATTTGTGCACGTGTCCACGTTGAGGTGTGACAGCTTCATAAATCAGGAAGAGCGGTCTCAATAAAGATTACATATAAAAATAATAAGCTGCAACCATATCTATGTTTATTTTAAAAAACGTTAAATCTCCAAAATACTTTCCCATATTCCTTTAAATTTCGGACAGTTGTTGCCCTGTGGTATTGCCTAGCTGATAGGACTTTCCACAATATGAAGGTGTAGAAACAGGCCTCTGGATCCCCATCTGCTGTCCTGTCAATACCATTATCAACATGATGACCTAGCATTACGAGAAAACAACTCAGAGGAAGAAACTGTAGTCAGATGTATCTTAAATTCTTGCCTACAGTTGCACTAGTCTCCACTGTTACCAGCAATGAGGTTATAAGAGGTGAACACACAACAAAATAAGCTCATCTTGAGACTTTCAAAAAATTCTGAAGATCTTTTTATGTATATGTATGGGATTTTATGACACTATTGAATGAATGCAGTTATTTTCTCTTGATAGGGTCTTAATATTTGGTTTAGGTGGCTGTTGAGTAGCTGTCCAAGTAAAATTGCTAGAGCATTCCAACATGACCCCCAAAAAATCTTGAGTTCAATGTTTTGTAAAGTCCTAAAGCTTTGATTTCTGTCAGTGAGACTTCTTATCTCTGGTCTTACACAAGGCAGCCTCTATTAGGAAACCACAAGCATCAAGACCCATAATCGTCTGCCTTTCAGAAATGATCAGAGAATTTGAAACAGAGCCTTAGCTGTTACAACAGTGCTTAACATTTCAATGCTACTAAGTGCACTGAAAGGGAAAAATGATTCATAGAAACTAACAAAGTAGAAAAAAATTAAATCCTAGCAATGTCTCTGCTCGAAACCTTCCAGTCTCACAATTTTAAAACCATAAGATCTATGTTTCAAACTTTAGACTTTCTGCAAAAAGTGAAATATAAGAGAGTATATTACCCACTCTGATGCTATAAACTGTGCCAACGGTAAAGCCACATGTAGTCTAGAGGAGAAACGAGGCACAATAAGATAGCAGTATTTTGGTAAAATAAAGTCTGAGCTTAGAAAGCAGAAGTCTTAAAATTACCAACTAATACAACTACCAAATGTCTGAAGCATATCATTCCTCTCTTGTGGGCAAAACGACCAGCTATGGAGATAGTAATCTCCCAAGTATCTAATGTATTCCTATGGTCTCACTGTAGCATCTCTCTGTTGTGCTCTTCCTCACTCTTCTCCAAATGGGATTCCGTACCCTCGTTAGAGGTTCCAGAAATATGCCGCTCTTCCTCTGAAGATGCTTCTTCTCTTTTAACACCTAATTCACTTATTTTTTATTTAATTGATGAAAACAAAGAAGAAAAAACTTACATACAGAACTCAGAGTAAAAAAGTATTCTTCTGGATACACTCCTGTGGAGGAGGGTAACATGCAAAGAGCAGACGTACAGATCACAAAACAATTTCATTAAGTAGTGTAACTCATATTTCACACTGCTGATCCAGGTCTCACAAAAAAGAAATTAAAAAAAAAAATTCCAGCCCGAGCACTCCTACACCATTTCATGTCATATGAGAAGTCTTTGGGTGGAGGGAGAAAGAATGGATGCTTCCATTAAGTATCAGAGCATACTTTGTCTCAAATAATTTTGTTGGGTTTTTCGACTTCTTGAATTTCCCAGAGGTAAAATTTTCTTTTAGTAAGTGGTAAAAAATCCATTTGATTTTGCTACGTAGAATTGTGAAATTTTGCTGTGTAGCTAATTCAGCACAAATCTCAATTTAATATAGTTTCTCCATAGTCAGAGTAAAAAAAAGCCTCTCATATTAGAGAAATTCTGTATGTATTCTAACAAATTTTATACTTGAAAAGTGCACATTTAAGACTGTAATTCCATTTCAAGGTTTCAGTGACATTGACAAATCACTCAAGCTTTGCTCACTCAATTTGTGTCACCAGAATCTCTCAGTGGAATCAGAGTCTTTCCACATACTGGCGAGTACACAGTGCTTTATTCGTTACATTACAGCGTGTACTTAATTTAAACAAAAATTAGTCCTTAAGGGACACTTTCACATTCACAGCAAAGCCTACGCAGTGTGCGTTACTACACAAAATCACTCTTCTCCGTTTTCTGAAAGCTCTCAGCTTATCTTCATGTCTCACTATGCCCCAGAGGTGTGTTATCTCACTGTGGCATGACTGCCTCTGTCTTACTGCTTAGCTGCACGATGGTAGATTTATCTGTTTACTAGTTACCATTTGGATTCTGATATCTACCTATTTGGGACTGGTGTGAGGAGTCCAATTTCCTTTTTATTGTATGCTATTGTGTTCCTGTCTTTTCTTATAGAAGGACTTGCATGAATGGTGCCAGAAGCACTGTAACAGTTAACATTCATTAGCATTTAGAACAGTACCCTCTCTCCTCTTTCTGTGGATATTAAATTAGCTGTTATTACTCAGTAATAGGTAAGCAGCTGTTAAATCCTATCAATACTAAGCAAATCACTTTATTAAATGTATTCAGATCTATTTTTATTGTATCCATATGAACTCCTTGGTTCCTGTGGGTTTGGGAGGATTCATTACTGAGAAAGTATGTAGTAATCAAAATGTCTGACACATTTGTAAAGGGACTCGGGAAGCTCCTCTCTTCATTTGAGAAGCAACCATAATATTTCCAAACTAGAGATTAACACATTGAGATTAATCCTCTGGTAAATATTTAATCACATACGGTTTTATATTACAACATGTGGATGAGGTTTTTGTGTATATTAATATGAGAAAATCCCTCCCTCTCCATTTAAGCTGTATTGAAACACAGATTTGGGATTTCTTTTAAAAATAGCTGAAGGTATGTTTCAAAAAGGTGTTACAGCAATAGCTGTAGACTGCAGTCCGCTGATGATACACAGACCATACAGCATATGCATATACAGAGTAATGGAAGAGTAATACAGCACAGGCAGCAGTAGTGCAAGGTACCCATCCGTTGAGGTTTGCACAAATCACCTCCAAGCTACAACACTTCCAATTGCTGTAAGGCAATGTCCCTCTTCTAGAGTAAAAGGCTTTGCTCTACATCAAGAAACCATTGGACCGAACATTAGAAAACATTATTACTTCTGGATTCCTGATGCTAGCCTGGGCTGCTGGAATGTATTATCTAGATAATGGGCAACGGCACCCTCCAGAGTCTTGCATCACTCACCTACAGGGCACCTGGACATCTCTGTCTTCAGTGCAGAATACCCAAGAGCAGAGCTAACGGGGTCAGAACATCTTCCTCCGCATCTTTTAATCTACCCAGAATGTCATAAAATTGATTAACAAAAAATCAGCTCAGTGAAGAGCTGAGAAGGGTATCCATCCTTCTCCCTGATGTGCAGATGGCCAAATGCTATCTTCTGCATCTATCTGTCATTGACTTAGGTGCAGATGGTTATGGGTGCGGTATCTATCCTGCTGTCAGGCCACACTCCCCACTTCAGTTGGCAGAGTTCAAGGTCATCTTGTTCACATCTGAGCCGTGCAGCAGCCATCTGCAGCTATCTTTGCACCCAGCCTCCTGCATCCTAGATCCTGAGCTGTGTCCTGCCCCCTGGCCTGGCTTCACCCAGACTTGCCTCCTCCCCATAGACTCACCCAGCAAACACAGGGCTGAGGGTGACCCTGATCGCTGCCTCCAGGTCTGACCCTGATGCTTGGTTCTCAGTATCCTGCCTGCCCTGCTGTCACACTTGGTCCCTGCTCACCCTCTTTGTGGGGGGCATTCTGAACCATGTTCTGCTTTTCTGAATGATGTGCCTAACGGAGGCTTTGGAGCCAGTCCTCAAAATCTATTCCAGTACTTTGCTATATTTGCATCTAGAAAGCTTTTGGGTGTGTGGCAGAGGTTTTCGATTATCTTAACTCAGTGTTTCTTGCTGCATTTTAAGAACATTATTTCTTGTCCTGTCACTCCACGTCGACAAAACAGTTTATATTCTTCTTTGCACTATCTGCACTAAAAGACTGCATTTATGTCTCTTTCAGACTTGTCTTTTTAAAATTAAATGATCCAAAGAATTTAATAATGCCACATTCATCAAGTGCTCTAGATCTCACAAAAGATCCTACAATGAATACTGAAGGGTTCATAGCTTATTATCATAGAACTTTATAATCTTTTGTCTTCCCCTCTACCTCCCAGAACAAAATTATATCACAGCATCATGTTCAACCCAAAGACCAAGTTTTTGTAGAATTGTTCTATTAGTTATTCCCCACCATTTCTGTGCAGCTGATTATTTCATAGAATCATAGAATGGTTCGGGTTGGAAGGGACCTTAAGGACCATGTAGTTCCAACCCCCTGCCATGGGCAGGGACACCCTCCACTAGCCCAGGTTGCTCAAAGCCTCATCCAGCCTGGCCTTGAACCCCTCCAGGGATGGGGCATCCACAGCTTCTCTGGGCAATCCGGGACAGTGCCTCACCACCCTCACAGGAAAAAAATTCTTCCTAATAGCTAATCTAAATCTACCCTCTTTCAGCTTAAAACTGTTACCCCTCACCTTAGCGCTACACTCCCTGACCAAGAGTCCCTTTAAGCACTTGAAGGGCTGCTCTAAGGTCTCCCTGGAGCCTTGTCTTCTCCAGGCTGAACAACCCCAGCTTTCTCAGCCTGTCCTCATATGGAACACGTTCTCTATTGCTGGTCCCACACAAGCAGAGTAGTTGAATCCCCATTCTATACACAGAGCCTTCTCTTTCACTCCAGAAAGCACTGGCCCACACCAGGAAGTCCTTCCTTCCACTGAATGTGAGCGTGCCAGCTGTTGACATGCACTGTAATTTATCTGTTTTACATCCCACAGGAGGGGGCTGTGGGAGTGACAAAATTTGTTATGCATAGCGAATGGAAAAATCTGGAGGAAGGATTTTCAGATGCTATTGTGTCAGTATAGGTAAACAACAAAAATTGGATTTGGGTCCTATACGATCAAGCCTCAAAGATGTATGGTCTCGTGGACTTTTGTTCATTTGGATTACAAAAAACTTCACTTTGGGCCTGAGACATGGCAGCCTTGGTGTGTGAACATAGTTTCTAAAATGTATACTATATAAGAACATATATCTCTCAAAGGAACAATGAGCATCTGCAAGCTTTAAGTTATACCAAAATACCCAAACCACAACTTACCTTTTGAGTAAGTAAAGCCTGAACAACCTGGTTAGCTACCTGAAATAAACAAATAAAATAGTGTAAGTGTGTTATCATGTGCATTTATGCATAACAACACCTTTTTTTGTGGCTCTCCACTCCACTTTCCATCAACAACCACCACCAAGTCTAGTGTTTTCATTATTTACTAGTATTTTAATCAGATAATACTAATAAGAATATATGAAATGTGCGTTAACTATTCTGTGCTGTTCCTCATTATAAACAAACGTGTATTGTATCATTTGCAGTATGACATGATGGACATTCAGTTAACTTCTGCCATCTCTTCTCTGGATGAGTTTAAAATTTCATAGCTCTACATGCAGCTGGTGTGCATCAGCATGGATTGACTGCATTCAATGGAGCCGATTCTTACCAGCCGAGGATGGAGTGCTGAATGTTTTCATGAAGTTTAATTGTTTCTTGATTCAGTATTGACAAAATGGTACATCTATCATGACAAGCAGAAATCATAAAGTGCCACAGAAAATTGAAGTACCTACTGTCATCAGAGTGTGGCTGGAAGGCATTCACACCACAGAGCATAATTGACTTGAATGAGATTACACACCATTGATTAGTAGAGCTATATATTCAACAGGGAATTTTTGAAGTTATTTATTTTATACATCCTTTCTAACTTATATTTACCAGCAGGCACAGGGCAGGAAAGGGGAAGACGGAGGGACAGAAAGAGGGACTGAGGTAAGATTTTCTCTTGGTGGTATCTATGTTACATTTCTAATGTCATTTAAAACTGCATATGCATATGTTATCACACAATATGTTTGCCTATAATTTTGCTTTTGCACTCAGGCAGAGCAACTAGAGATCTTACTCCATGCAAAAAGAGACAGTAGTTATGATTTCTGGTTTGATTTTGGCTTTCAGAAACTACAGTAAAGCATGTGCAGCTATCACCCAATCCGCATTGATTCTTCTCACTCTCGGCAAATTAAAGGAAAAAACCCACACCATTAATTTGAACTGACTTGTGAGGAAAGAGTTGAAGACAATTCATTTCTGTATATAATTCAATCCTATTAGATCCGAAAGTTACATTTGATTCATACTCTCATGAAATTGCCTAGTATCATTTTTTTTTTCTCCAAACTGGTCCCTAACTTCAGGCAGCCCATGGAACAATGGTCCCATAAAATTGCTCCGTACATGATTTAACAGAAGACACAGATTAATACTAGAACAGTAATAACCAATGGAAGCAAGTATGTTACAGTTTTGAAAAACCATGCATCCTGCCCCATAGGCTTTCAGGATCTACATCCGACAGTGTTCCTTCTGGCATGTACTTTTAGTGTCTATTTGCTCTACCTGAAAATTGAACAAAACATATCGAATACATTATTTCTTTACTTTCTGACATGGAGTTACCTTACCAAGGAAGAACTAAAAGGTTCTTTGAAGGGTGTACAAGGCACTCACAGCAGAATAGCCTACTAAATTACTCCTATAGCTTTATATATTGCACAGAGGAGTGTAAATGGCATAATCTTACACATGGGAAAAACCTGAACCTGAACTTGCTGATGCATATGTGACAAGTTTTCCAGCTTTGAGTGTATGAAGTTAGGTATCTAAATGGAAGTACCTGCCAGTGATCCATACCTCCCATAGATCCCAATAAGAAAGATACGTAACTAGTTTCCTTACAAAATGAAGATATTTTATTCTAGTATCTAGCAACTTGGCAAACTGTTGCCACTACCATTCAAAGATTTTCAGGTCTGTATTCTTGATTTTCAGCAGAAACAGGGGTGGTAAGCCTTCAGTGAAATGTTCTGCAGTTACTAAAATTACTTTAGCAGTCAGTAAATTGAATCATATCCAAAATCTGCATTTCAGATGAGGTTGCCATTCCACTCCTACAGCAGTGCCAGTGTCCAGATGGGAATAAACTGCTAAGACAGCAGATCTACTTCATTTTTACAGACAGGTATCAAGACACACCATGGATATGGGCAACATAAGCCACCACTACAAAACTGGTAGTTACAACCACCAAAAACTGAGGAAACTGAAACCACTGAAGGCAGACTTCTGAGATGCAGAATATGTGAAACTCCTACTGATAAGAGGCAGAACCGTGGCTCAGTCCCAGTAAAAAGCAGGCTGTAAAATGACTTGACCTGTGATTCATGAAGTTAATCAAGGCAAAACAAGGACTAGAATAGAGATGGCTGGTTCCTTAGTCTGCTATTACGTAGCAGATGACACTGCTTGCCTTCACACTGCCTTGTCTTTCCTTTGAGCTTAATAGCCAAAACCTTCAGGTGAGGTTTCCTTTTGTGGATTGCAATAAAAGAGATAAAAGACCCAGCTTCGCTTTTTCCTTACACAACTATGTTTACATATACATGTTATAAAGGTGTCTTAATAGAAAAGGTATAAAAGAATGAATCAGAGGAAAAGAGACCCTGGTGTAACATCTATTATACCTTTTACAGGTACTGAGATTTTACCCAGCTGCCTTTAACGTATATTTCATATGCGCAAAGACATTTCAAGTGTACTAAGATGAAAGGTCTTATATTTTATTCAAATCTTAAAAACAGAATGCCTTTTTTAAGATAACTTTGTATTTTTCATTAGCTAATTCTTGAAACAGCAGCAAAAATATCACCTACCCTAAGCTGCACAATTTCCTACGTGTAAGCACAGTGAAGCTTGACAGAAATCTCAGCTGGCACAGTGATGTGAACAAACATGACATTGCCACTTACCAATGAACTGACATCTGAATTCCAGGATAGCAAACTAGGATTAAGCATGTTAACCTCAGATCCCAAAGGTAAAAGAAGAAAATCCTGGGTTTTGTGTTAAATTTTTCAGAGACAGAACGATACATTTATGGAGTATTTCTCAAATTAAATAAGCTCTTTTCTTATCTATCAAGTACTGAAACATTTCAATGACGCTTTCTTCCAGATACTGTTCTGAAGTTGTTTATATGTACACTTCAGAGATGAACAATTACTTTAGAATCAGTGAATATTTATGAGAATTCATAAAGGACTCACTTCAGCTTGATCCACATTCTTTTCAAATTTCATGTCTGTGAACATTTGAGTTTCCTTGAATTTTACGATGAAAATGATTACAGAACATGCATTTTTTTAAGTCATAGGTGCAAGCATTCATACAATATTAAATGTGGGACATCATATGAATGAAAAGAACTATGTAAAATAATTGACAAAAAAGAGGGAAAAAATAGAAAATAATGTCAAGGACAGCTTTTAAAACTCAGCTCTGGTATCTTTTTGACACGTATAGACAGAAAAATCACAGTGGTTATTCTTACTTCCTTCATACACAGCTTAATGGCCACCAACATCTCAGCAGAAGGCACACTGTGCCTGGCAAGTGTCCTTATCACACTGCTGTAGAGGCCTGAGGGACCAAGCATGGACACTCTTGCAGGGTTGCCAGATTAAATAATGCTTTTAGTACCCTAAGCAGAGTTTGCCTATGCCCAGGGGAGAGGAGCTGCAATCTGAGGATGCTCAATGATGAACAAAAGATGGCAGCATTCTCCCAACAGTTATGGTTCCCAACCTTCATTACCTCAAGGGCCTGTCAAGTGTCTGAAACACTTAATTACTTGTATATCAGCCCAGGAAAAGTTCAATACACTCATAACTAATTGGACTGCAGAGGCAAAGTTAATTGTAGTAGGCACATTAATTTTTTGGTCACAAACTCAGCTATCTCAGGTTGGGGTGTGATCACAGCCTTGTGTTCTCAAGAACATATGTGTTCCTCTCTTTAAACCCATCAGGTCTTGAAGAACCACAGGTGATGAGAAGCACTTTCTCCTGAAAAAGTTGACACAGTGGGAGAAGATGGATACGGCTGTGATAATATGGAAGAACTGAAAAGAGCCAATGTAATGTTGAAGATAATAAAGTTCAGAGCATAGTCTGATATAATCATTCACTCTTTAAACTGCAACAGTGCATAAAAAACACAACCCTGCATCAGAAATCCATCACATCACTGCAAACACAATAAAAACATATCTTCTGTTCTTAAAATCTGCATGGAGTGTTTTGCTGGAATGGACAGTTATGGTGCTTTACTCATTTCCAAAATTAATTATGCAGGCAGATTTTGTCCTAGACAATCAGAAAATAATTTTAAACTAAGCTCTGTAATTTAAACTAAAGTTACTAATTATATGGTACTTTCATCCTTATCACCAAGATATCCAAATATCGTTCAAGAGTGCACTGAATGCAGAGCCTCAGGCCCATGCAGACTAAGGCTCTGCTGGTATCCCAGGGCCACAGAACAGACAGAGCACAACCTAATGGGAAAGTGTATCTGCAAGTCTTTGACTCCAGCTCCCTGATAAAAATATGCTATAATGGCAAAAGTGAAGATTTGCTGATAAACATCTGCACTAAATTGGAGGCTCTTTGTACCAGAGCTGTATTGCTCATGCAAGTAACAATTCAGCAAATGCTGATTAAAAATTAAAAATTTAAAAAGCTGGTGTGAAGACATGAATTGTCATCTGCTATGCGTGGTTTGCACTGTCACACACTCTTTTCTGAAAGGTACAGCCGAGAAGCCAGTATAGTTTTTGTTTTGTTTTGTTTGCATGTTAGCTAACTACTTATGCTACTACACATTCTTATTATGGAACGGGTAAATGATCTCTCCTAAGGAAGTCTTCGAGCTAATAGAAGTCTTAGAACTACTTGCATACACTGAATAGCCTTATTTCAGGATAAATGAGAGGAACAAGCAAGCATCAGTATACATATGGAGAAAGCGGCACGCAGTAGGAGACACTAGACATTTCTGGAATGGTAAGCATTACCGGAGTACTCAGACAGTAACTGATGTGTGAATTATATTGTAGCTGTAACTGGAAGGTCTGATCAGAAGCTGAGCAGTGTAGCAGAAGTGAGCCAACAGCTAGAAAAAATCCAGTATAAAATGCTGTGGATGTAACCCTAAAGGGGAGCTGAGAGACTAAATTCCCAGGTTACAGAATACATTACAGAGGAAAGCTGGGGGAGTTTTGATAGAAGAAGCCACTGCCATCTGTGTTCCACCCTACAAAAAAGGAGGAGTGCACAACACCTAATAGGCAAACTATCATTTTATCCTTCTAATGAAAGCAAACCAGTTCCAAATACTGGCCACAGAGATATCAACTTTTTTGTGAAGAGGTGTGGTCAAAACAGGATTTACAGCAGAGGTCATGGAGAACAATATCTCTGACTGCCAGGCACATGTTCTTGGAATTAATGAGAATGAGGTAATACTAGAAAACTGCAGAACAATGTCAACCTTGTAAGAGAGGGTGAGATTAATTTCTATTCATTTAATTATAGTACCAGGTAAGAACAACCTTTTTATCTACCTTACCTCATCAAGACATCTTTCATACTGTTCTCTCTGATTTTCATTTTCCAGAGCCAGCGCTGAATTCTCTGCCTACAGTAAGATAGAATAAATAAATAAATATGCAAATTAATCAAAGCGTATCTCGTACTACATGACAATTCACAAAACTTCTCAGGGCTTTTACTTGGTTTATTTCTTCAAGATCCAGAATAAAAAGCACCATACAACTTACTTTGCTACAAGTTGGTATTTTGAGTAAAAACAAATGTGACATTCGTTTATGAGACTATTCACACTATGCATTACAATTTAGAACAATATCAGAGCAGATATTCCCAGTATGCCCACAATCTCATCTTGTCAGGTGCCATAGAGCTGGTAATGAAACATTATAAAAGATACTGGTATATCTTTTCTTCCTCCCCCTTTTCTGTTTAGAGTCAACTTGCTACCTGAGAAAGTCACTTCGAAGCAAAAAGAGGCAGCTACTATCAAAGGGAAACAAAAGGCAATCTTATGCAAACTTTTAACTGTGGCAGCTCTTCATAAGCCTGGTTTCTGCAGTAGGTAATTTTGGTGAATTACATCCTTTAAGTGAACCAGATAAATTTATTAGTCTTCAGTTAAAAAACAATTCCTATCATTTCAAGAGTAAGAGTGGTATTTTACTACATCTGAATGCAATCTTCAAGTCAGAAATTTTTTCTCTCACATATGTCAGTTTAAATATGATAAAGTATAATAGTACCTTTCATCTGTCTTTAATTTCCACTACACTCATATTTTTGCATAGTGCAAACTTCAAAATGGCACAATCTGGTATGTAAATTACAGTAAATCAGTGTATTTTTCAATGTATTATGACTTGACTTCAGGAATTCTTTCAGTACTGGAAAAAGAAAAATCTCTAAAGTGTGCTGTATACAGCTGCATCAGAGCAAGTTTCAACTAGTCTTCTCTAAAAGACTGAGAAACTGAAACAATATATAAAAATCTATGAGTTAAAACTGGCCTTGCACGTCTCCCATGCATAACTTCACACCACGTAACACCAAAATCAATGCATTCATATAATTACAACTATTATACAATTTATATTACTTGCTTCACTTTAACCTTCTGTCAACCTATTAAACAAATGCTGTTTCCAAAGGATTGTGGTTATACAAAACAGCAGTCATAAATATAGTTAACATTTGTGATTTCAGAGAAAAATTTAATGTAATGTACTGTATGGAAAGATTCTGTGGAAACATGCACAGTTCTCTCTTCCTTAAGAAAAGTCAATGATTCAACAAAATAAAAAACCCAAAGTCCAATAAACTGATTCATTTAACAACAATTTCAAATTCAGCTAAATCCTAAAAATAAGATTACGAAGAAAAAGTAAACATACTTAATTATCCAGCATACTGAAAGAGAGTAAAGAATAAAAGGGAGTTTAGAAACAAGGGCATACAGAGTTTCCTTATTTACAAGTCTAAATAAATTGTATGGAATCAGTGCTCTATCTTGAGGGTACAATCAAAGCCAGCAAAGGTGGTAAAATGCTCTGAATCATATTTTCACAATACCACCCGCCAATGGATTCAACATATGTCTATAAAAAGTCTATGGGTGATCCTGCAGAGAGCACTGTGAGATGAGGCGGCAAAAAGTACAGGTGCAGAAGTAAGTAGCAAAGTAGAAGCAGAAGCTGCAAAAGCAAAAGCAGCAGTAAGAAATCAGAAGCTGCAGGGTAAATAGTCCTCCATACCAGAGAGGCTACCATATACACTTATCAGGTTGCTTTTACAGACACATTCTTGTAGATTGATTGATAAAAATAAAGAGATGATTGCTACATAAAAATGTATTCCTAGGAATTAAAGATTTTCAGATATTTTTTCTATTAATATCACCCTACAATGCCATCCCAAACAAATTCTTCTTACTGTTTGGAAGCAATCATTAAGGGATTACTCTGCACAGCCTTTAATTCATGTGCGTGGGTATACCTATGGGTTTAATATTTTAAATTTTCATTTTCACTAACATAAAAATGTAATGTATGATTTTATCCTAAAATAGTTAGGGCAGACTCCTCCCATATAGACATGTCTAAAAGAAAAAAAAAAGCTCTACTTTACAAAATACCCAGAGAGCTCCCCATATTTCTCTTACTCCATTTTTTTGGAATGCTGTGAGGCTGTAAAATGGAAGCTAAGTCTTCTTGGATTTCTTAGCTGAATCTCTGATTTCAGTGAGCTATTCCTTTACAAACAGGCTACCAAATTCAGGAAATCTGAACTTGACAGCATTATAAATAAATGCTACGTTTCCCCTCTTATCAAGCCACAGTGGAAACATCTGTATAATAAAACTGGTTTTGCATACCACTGGCTTCGAAAGTGTAGTGAAAGAATGCAATGCAGTCAATATAAGCTTGAATTTTGTGCTTCTTGATTGACGAGTGAATCATGCCTATTTATTTGGCATTTTTGTAATAAGGACTGAACTAGAAGGGAACATTTGACTGGCTGCTTCAGATCTTGTGCCAGTTCCCACAACATGGGAAACCCAGTACTTGATATACTAAATCACTCTACATTGCAACAGAATACTTGATAATAATCCTCATTCCCCCAAAAGTATTCATTTGGAAAATTTGTAATAGCATTTTTGGTCTCAAAACCCTGCCTCCTAATCCAAACCTTCATTTATTTAACAGAAACCACTGGGTTTTGATGTTATTGTAAATCTGCTCAATTTTCACTCAGAGAGATCTGCCTACCACCAGTATTGCATATTCTAGGCATCTTTTCCCCGTTAAGCAAAGTAGGTCTCCTTGGAGATAACCACTATTATATTTTATTTCCATTTTTATTTTCAGGCCATACTTAAATGAGCCTAAGCTGCAATAAGAAACTCACACTCCTCACAGCATGAAAGCTCTCGCACAGTTGCAGGCACCCAGAGGCAGTGGTAGAGAAGTACTGACCCCGAATGCAGTCACTTCTCCCACACACAACCTATCAGGGGACTAGGCAGGAAAAAAAAGGATTACTGAGAAAAGTAACCTCTTCGATATCAACTGAATTCTATAGTGACTTCCAGTGTTAGGTATAACTGTCCTCTAGGAAATTATTTATATTTTATGTTACACATAGAAATAAACCATCTCTGTCCCACAGCCTTGCAAACACTGGAAGTGATGCAGCCCAGCAAACTGCTGTAGACAAGTGACATCCAACGCCTGCCACCAGCGCCTACAGGCAAGCATGACTTTTCTTGGGGGGGTCAGCTCTCAAAGCACAGTAAAATTCAGTTAGCCAAAAGTAACTGTGGAATAATTTACCATTAAGTTAAACATTACATGTTGCTTTTGGATCATTATAGACTTGAGGATCCTAAAATGTCAAAACAGTTCTGATTTGGAAGAAAGTACTTGCACAAGAATCTCTTCAAACATTGGAAAATTTAAAGGTTTCAGTCATGGCTCAGATAATGCTAAACAGCCTTCAACTGCCTTAATTAGAGACAACTTTGTTCTGAGTTCTGAGACTGAGTTTATGGAAAATCAATCTGAAACTGAAAACTTCAGACTACTTCGTATAAAGCAGAGGTTGATTTGTATTGATACCATTGCTAAGATACAGTCACTACAAGAGACTTTGTCAACTCAGATTTTAATCCTTTTCTCAGGGTGGAAAACATAGCCCTAGTAATGATGAAGATTATCTCTAGGTCAGCTAAGAGTTTTCTTCCTCCTTCCTAGATGTTGAAGAACAGCCTTTACTTTCTCCAGCAGGCAGCTGTTGCACTGTTTCACTCAAGGCTAGAAACAGACTACACACCTGACGCACTGAGGTCTGGTCCTGTTCCTGCTGCAGTTAGTAAGGATCTGACATTTATTCCCCACGAATGTAGATACAAGACTGGTGCAACAAAATAAACTGCATTTGTTTTCACAATGCAGACTGTTTCCTTAAAATTTCTTTGGGGTGAGATGAAGTTCCTTAGTTCACAATGATTTGTTGTTCATCATGCTATAGAAGAAACGAGGAGACAGACAGCAGCCTTAGCCTTTTTCATGTTTCTATGAACGTGTCATATGTTGGATCAGTAAAGGCAGGACAATTAATTACAATTTATAAAAAAATTTCTAAAATGGTCACAATAATTAGCTTTAGGATACCCTCAACATCAAAACAAAAAAAAGCATCCATTCAGGCAGTGCAACCATCTAAACTTAAAATTCTTGCAAAAATGCATCTTCACCTTAAGTCTAAAATGCACTTCAAATATATCTTTAATGTGGTCATATTTACTTTTTTGTTAACAAACAACAAAAGACACTACAGTTTTTTGCGTCATAGGAAAAAAAAATACAAGCCCCCCCCACCCCAAAACAGAGGGAAATGTCCCCCCAAAAGTATTCATTTTCAGTAGGGTCTGAGCCACAAAGTCCTCTGCTTCTTTCCAGCCCATAGCCTTTTTTCCTGGGTTTACATGGTCAAAGCACAAGATCTCCAACTAGTCCCACTGTGCCAAATTTGAGACTTTTTGGGGGGTTCAGTCCTCACCTGTGCTCACAGATCACAGCACCTTTCACCTGAATAGCAGCACCAGACTACAAACAGCTGAAACAAATATACACTCAATAAATTGATATGGACATTTATAATTATTTCTTCATTCTCTCCTCTTCTGTTTTAACAATTTTAGAGAGGATTATTATAAGTTTAAGGATTGTCTATTAACTGTACTTTGTTCAACACTTACCTGGATTTGGTAGAAATCGTAGACACATTCTCATGTCTGAGAATGTCATGAGACATCCATGTCTCCTCCAGATTTGCCTCTCTAAATGGCACTTGAGAGGACAACTTCCACTCAATATCCTACAAAAGCTATTTCTGTGTATTTCTTGAAAGAGGAGTGAACTGAAGTGTTTAAATCATGTTTGAAAATAAGATTTGGATTTAAGTCCCTGAAGTGTTTTTCAAAAAGTTCATACTTCACCTTTCTGTGCCTTGATTTATGAAGTCAAGAGAAGAGGAACAACAACATTCTGTTACCTAGCCAGCCTGTTCCAATGATTTATTAATTAGAATATATTTGATGCACTGGGCTCTTTACTTTAAGTGAAGAATTATTTAATGTACCTATTAGGAAGAAAAAGAATCACAGAATGGTTTGGGTTTGAAGCGACGTTAGAGATCATCTTGTTCTGACCCCCCTGCCATGGGCAGGGACATCTCCCACTAGCCCAGGTTGCTCAAAGCCTCATCCAGCCTGGCCTTGAACCCCTCCAGGGATGGGGCATCCACAGCTTCTCTGGGCAACCTGGGACAGTGCCTCACCACTCTCAATGTGAAAAAAATTCTTCCTAATATCTGATCTAAACCTAAATCAGATTAAAACTGTTACCCCTCACCCTATTGCTTGCTACACTCCCTGATCAAGAGCCCCTCCCCATCTCTCCTGTAGCCCCCTTTCAGCACTGGAAGGCTGCTCTGAGGTCTCCCTGGAGTCTTCTCTCCTCTAGGCTCAACAACCCCAACCCTCTCATCCTGTCTTCATCAGAAAATCCTCTACACTTTTATAACGACAGTGAAATGAACTAAATAACTTAATTTTCTGCTAGAAAGCATTAATAAAATAGAAGCACATACAAGACAGTTTTCCTTACTCAACCATTGTAGAGTTGAGACAAAACAAAAGGATGGGGGGAGGAAGAGAGAAGAAAGGGGAAAGTAGGATGCATTTTGCACTAAGGGAAAAGGAGATCATAGAATCACAGAATGGTTTGGATCGAAAGGGACCTTTAAAGATTATCTAGTCAAACCTCCCTGCCATGGGCGGCAGATGAAGGTCTAAAGGTTGTATGTCAAGTTAGCAGCTCAAGATGCTTTGAAGGTATCAACAATAAAGGTCAAGAGGAACAAAGTTATGACAGTGAACTTTAAAATCCCCGACAGAATGCTACAACACCAGTTACCATGCACACTTCTTTGTTATTCATACTAAACCATTTGTCCATTTATAGAAAGCTTTATTGATTTACGCAGACACTCATTTGTCATGCCTTTGCAGTGTATTAATAGCTGTCCAAGCACTTCAAATGGGCTCAGCAATTTTTTCCTGCTTTCAGCCTTTAATTTTATGTTTTTGTGGTCACAGCTTTATACGGCGCACATGAGAGGTCAAAACCTAGGTCAAAGCCTGTTGTTGGTAAAGTAGAGAAGTAATGTTTCTTTAATCTTTCCTTATGTCCTTATGGCATTTTTTTGGTTACCTGCTCTTCTAGGAAGGGTTTACCACACATCACAGGGAACTCTCTGTATTATTCTGTCCGTGTTACACAGAAAATTTGTCCTTTCAAAGACTAACAGCAAATTGTCAGAGAAAAGTTTAACAGCATAGTTACGCTGATTAGAAGGATGGAAAATTACATTTGTGTTTTTAAATCAACATAAATAGCAACAAAAGCCTTAATTTTACACTAGCACTAAGTAAGCATTTCCACTGGCCACTTTCCAGTGTCTTTTATATTGCTATTGACAGCTCTCTGCTAGGAGGAAAATGGTAACTGCACCTCCCGACCTGCCTGTCAACATTTGGATGTTTCCATCTTCTGCTTTATGCCTTCCACAATAGAGCAACACTGAAGCCACCACAGAGCGTCTCCCTGCTGAACTGCAGCCCATGTTTTACAGCTCTGCTCTCTGGTCTCCCATCTGCAGAACAGTAACCGAGACTGGAGAATGCTAGGTATTGATGAAGGAAGCAGTGAATTTAGTGGACTAATACTTAACAAAATATTACCATATGCTTTTTTCAAATGTCTTAGTCTTAATTATTTCTTCCACCTCATAGAGATGGAGGAAAAAATCCAAAAGAACAAATTAGTAATATGAAGACAGTCAGGCTTCTCACCCATGCTTCAAAACACATGGGTCCTTTGCCTTTTCAGCTGTATCATTTAGCATGATAAAATAGCCAATTCGCTTTAACCACACTTAAAACATTTTATCTGAAATACTCAGCCACTGTTTAATTTACATTGAGGTGAAACATGGCATGAAAGCAACACATCCGTGATGTTAAATAATAAAATAGAGAACCACACAAGTGTTATTTATAATGTTAATTATAATTCTGTCTATAGAAAGGCCATATTAAACCTTCCTGGGCAGTACTGGTAGGGATCATTCTTGCAATTCAAAATTTTAATAAGACATTTTTTAATTCTTTACTGACACAAAAACACAGTGACAGTAGAACAAGCCACCAAGAGATCTCAAAAGCAGTCTGTGTCACAGCCCATGTTATGCTGCCGCTGTGCTACCAATAAAATGGGTTTGTAGCCTCGTAGAGAGCAGTATAACCTTCTTCTAATGTATGCTAGAAATTAGAGATATTTATTCAACAGAAAGCTAATCACCTAAGATTACATAAAAACTTGAGTTTAAATGTTCCTAACAAAAAGCTGCCCAAGGTCTGTGCAGCTGCATATGATGTTTTACAAATTATTGATGAGCTGATTCATGGCTTTAACCATGAATTTACACTGGAAATTATGTAACAGCTTTAAGAACTGTATGGATTTCATGCTGCGAGAGATCAGAAAACAGAACTTGCTCATTTATCTGCAGATCTGCAGCACATCGCAGAGAGAAACTCCCACCCAGGGTCCCGCACAGGGCTCACAACCACAGAGCTCTTTTCCTGCCTGTTGAGTGTTTCCCAGTTCCCACGAGAAGAAACAATGGGTATATGTCCTAAATGACGACGCCTCCTTTTTGAATTTAATTGGATAAGCATACTAACTTCAGGAACTGAATCAAACAAACCAAAACCAAATGAGATTCACACACTGCTGATGAGACTGCCTCCTAAAAATGACTAAAGTTAAACCTCATATTCCTGGGAGTTTCTCTGTGAAACACCTTTACGTGTTTTTTCCCCCAGAAGTTAGGGCCAGAAATTTTCAACCGCTTCAAGAATGGTAATATTTGTCTTTTTTATTTCAGTTGATTCTGAAGTGGCTGAGAATGACGAGTCTTTAAAACCGTCAACATTTTCCTTTCTGACACTACAGAAACGTCTGGAACTGACATTTTAAAGAGAAGGTTAGGAACAGATCTAGCAAAAGGCACTGGCATTAGAAGCCCAGGATTATCTTTCAGCAAATAAATATCCAGACTACTAACAGATGAATCAATAACAGCTTTGTATGTTTACTTTAATGCAAATTGTAGAAAACATCAAATTCTACCATTATTTACACAGAATTATTTACAGAGACTTACAATACATTCACAGGTAAAGTACTGTCAATGCAGGGCTTTGAACAAATAAGTTAAAATTATGAAGGATGCCTTTTTTCCCAAAAAATTCTTCCAAGTGTTCACATACAAAACATTTTTTGAGGATGAGGATTAAAAAAGATCTAAATAAGCAGAGACAGGCAGCATAAAGCTGTGTATATTTCCTGAAGTTCTAGACATACAGAATACACACGATGGTCTGTATAATCCATATACACTTGAAGAACAATGACGGAAAACTAGAAGTCCCAATAGGACTCCTAATTTTTTCACTCATCCTCTGAATAAAGTGCTGAGCTGTGTGTGTCGGTGTGACGCACCGCTCTGCGCAGAGAACAAGGCACCTTCTGTAAACAACGTTCCTAGGCTGCCTAACGAGAAGCAGCTGCTATTAATGAGGGGTAAAATGACAGACAAGAGAAAGCCCTCTCACTCGCCGTCAGGCAGACCCATGAAGCCATCTGGTGCCAAACCTGTCACACAGAAACACCCACTTGGGCAGTCAGGAAGGAGGAATGCTGAAACTCCTTCACCTTTCCCGAAACTGCCACTGTTCCAACAGCAAAGGGTATCTCCCTAGAATCACAGAATGATAGACTGGTGAGGGTTGGAAAGGACCGTAAAGATCATTGAGTTCACCCAGGCACAACGTAACAGGCCACGATGCCACCGCACAAATGTAAATATAAGACTGAATTTTTATGCATGGTACAGTGTGTGCGTGCCATGGAATTTGTTTATTTTCTTATTTTCCAATATTTACACTCGGTGATCCTTCCCCTTGCAAACTGTGAACCAGAGGCAGCTGTTCCATCTTGTTCCTTTTTTTTTTCTCCTCTTGTTTTAAGTGATTTGTTTCCTTATGGAGCTGTTCTCCCCTAAGAACTGAGAGCATTTCACTATGACAGTCTTGCTGTGCTTCCCCATGTAATATTAACAGGCAGTTATTTCCTCTATCAAAGAACTAAAAATAAAATCCCTGGTCCATGAAAAAAGTATGAGGCCCTGAAACTGTAAGTGAAACTAAGATTCTTACAGTTAACGCAGGCAGATAAAGGCAAGCGGTGTGGACCTGCTTCATCTTAAAGGGCATTTTGTGATTAATATCAAATTGTATTTAACATATACATAGATATATTTGCATTGAAAACACATATAAGAGTTAATCATATCACATTTGGTCAGTTGCATTTGTTTCAATTTTACTTGCAAAAACACCATCTCTTCAGGGAAAATCCTAATTCTTTGAAATACTGATCCTTTGAAATTAGTAAAGACTAGTTGAAAACAATTGACTATCTATACATACAACGCAGGAGCTTGATAAATATCCTTCAGTGCAGCCATTTTCAAAGAAAATATTTGCTTTCATTTGAAAGGAAACATTTTACAGAAGATTTTGATCAAATTTAAAAGTGACATTGAAACCAGTACAAATATTTCCAGGGCTTTGGGGTATTCTAAAATGATACATATGGCAACCACTTTTCAAAAAAAATCCACTTGCCTAATCACGAAAGAGAAGTTTATGGATTTTGCTTTTAATTCGGCTCTTGAGGAAAATTCATATAGTTTCACGACAGTTTTTCAAGCAGTAAGAAAGGCAACTTTCAAATTTACTTCAAATGTGTTTCCTTCAAACCCTTGCAATTTTTACGATGAGGGTACTGACACAGTGACAGTTTTCTACTTTCTGTGATTCCATTATCCACACCTTCCTGAGTAGCATACTCAACTTCAAGGTTAATCTAATGTAGAGTTTGAAAAGAATAGGCCATTTCAGACCTGTGTATGAGAATTAATCTTTGGGCAACTTTATTCCAACATAACCCATTTCTTATTTTTCCCCACTTGTCTAGCTGAGATGTTCATAGTAAATGCAGGCAACACCACTACTGATTCATGGCGCTGGGAAGCAGGTATGGAATCCGGCTTTTACTGTAGCTTTTATATATTTTTCCAATACCATTGGAATGAGCATGAAATATCATTTCATTGGTCAATGCAAAAAATGTCCCTAATGCCATAACTGGTACTTCTAGGCTGCTCCATGCACCTGAACAGCTGTTATCAAATGCTAGTAAACAGTTAGACTATACTGTTTACAGAGCTTCCCACTTCAAGGAACACCAACACCAACCTCCACCCCGCTCACCCACTCCCCTCCCCTGGGAAACTAAGCAATTGAGTGTGCTTGGGTTTGATGACAGAAAAAGAAGATTCAACACCTTAAAGCATTCCTGCTTTTTTCCCGGTGCGTCTTTTAATGTATAATCAGCAAAACTATTAACTGTTTTCCACAACCAGTTATTTTGGCCCTCACTGTAAGGTGAAACAACAGATGTTCTGCTGTATATTCAAAGAAAGCAGATGCTGCATTTTTGTCAAGAAATACTTTTCTCCCTATTATTTGTCCTAAGTTTCTTCATTTAGTTCAAAGAAAAATAATTATGAAATAAAATGATTTAAAGTGCCAGCCTGGAAAACACTGACCCCATATGCTTAAATGCCACATTCACTGGCTGTGTGATGGGCAACTCATATCAGTTCCCTGTTAGCCAATGATTCTTTAAGTGGGAAAATC
Source organism: Syrrhaptes paradoxus (assembly GCA_013400615.1). Classification (NCBI taxonomy): domain Eukaryota; kingdom Metazoa; phylum Chordata; class Aves; order Pterocliformes; family Pteroclidae; genus Syrrhaptes; species Syrrhaptes paradoxus. Next base: position 56,642 of record VZTO01013962.1, read on the forward strand.
TAATTTTTTCTTCTCCAAAGAAAAATGGATGAATTTTTATGAAATGGAAAAAAATATATATACAACTGGTTTTCCTTTTTAAAAATATCCCTTGAGCTTATTTTTATTTGAATTCTGAGAAAAGGAATGACTTTTCTATGCTAAACTATGCAATAGATTTAAAATATTACATGATGTGATTGTTGATACTGTCACAAAATATTTTTAAACAAAATAAAATATAAAATACCTTATTTTCCTTCTCCTATGATGAATCATTCTACTCTATTCCTTTAAAGGCTTGGAGTTAAAAGGTTTCCACCTCAATAAGCTATTAATGTCAACTGTTTCACAATTCATAACATAAATTTATAACAAGTTTCTCTGTTTTTACCTAAATGGGAGCACTGAGTTATTTCTGAAGGTAATGTTTCCCGCAATTCACTTTCTTCATCAGAAGTCACCAATAAGTCAACTGCCCCAGGTATTACAAAATGAACTTCTTTTGATGACTTCAGTTATTTCTCTCCCTTCCAGCTAAGGAGTTGCGAAGCAAAGCAAAGCAGAACAGGTATTGGTGCACTGTCTTACAAATAGGATCAAATGCCATATAATGTGCAGCAATTGTTTTGTAGCCAACAGCTACCTTCTAACAACTGAATCACAAAATTACCGTTCACATCTTGCTAACTGAAATAAAACTCTATTTGCAAACATCACCTTGCTTCTCCCGAAAGCTCTGAACATTCTTCTCTTTTGTTTTTATAGGCACAGTAAGTAGGAAACAATATCCCTCACTCTATGCAGCAATACGTGGCAGATTGATTTCTGCACTGACCGTTGTTAAATTAAAGGTTCTGATTCATTTCATTTTTAATCTTTTAGAGTGGAATACTGAATTTGCACAGTAGTTGTATTTTGCTGAAAAGAACAACTCAGACTCCAAATTCTGTCAAAGATACAGATTTCAACAGTTTGGAGTTACATCTATTTTTCCTGCCCTGCAGACTGTGCTCACTTCAGAGAAGATGGATGCAGAGGGATGAGGATCCCTTAGAAACTGTCTGATGTGGCTGTACCTGAATGTTATCCTAACTAGTAATATGAAATTTCTCCTGTTGTGCTGGCTGACATCAGGTGCATCTACATGGGCTTTTTACCTTGGAGGAGCAGTGAGTGTCCTTCTCTAGTGATTCCTCCGATCGTTGCACTGACCAGGCCACAGTTCACACCGCAGTGTGGCCTTGGAGCCAATGGATTGGGTTTCTTTTACATGAAATTGGAAGAGGAACTCCAACTGCTGATGGGCTTAACTCAGCCAAAACAAACATCCCAAAGCGTATACAATGTGGATGTCAGGTTCTTAGCACAAGCAGCTTGGCTTTGAGGATATGTTCCTGTTATGCTGCACTGCTTGCTAAGGTACACATATAATTATAACAGGCTTTCTTCGGATCCTAATTTAATAGTGAGAAATAAATAAATAGAAAATATGAAGCTGTACAGAATCATAGACATTAAAGCCAGCTACATGGAAAATAAATTCTATTTTAATTATGTATTAGTAAATGTTACTGTGCAATACCAAATACTTTCCAATTATTTACCTAATCTTGTTCTTCAGCATATAAAATTTATCTCCGATTTTGTTCTTTGTACTTACATTTGTTGGTAAACTACATGCCTAGGAGGCCCACAAAATGTCTTAGACTACATGTAGCAAACTGTAGAGGTTCTTTAAAAAACAAGCTTTGGATGTCAATTACAGCTTCCTATGGAACATACATTAAAAAACTGATGGGTTTCAGTGGTGCTCCGGTAAGAAGCTCAGGCAGGAAAAGCGCAGCAGCAGCCCAGGAGCCCGGCTCTGATCTACATTATGAGCCAAACTGGCATCACACATAAGTGAGCACAACTCAAGGGCAGCCACTGGAACTGCACCCACCTTCACATGTCCAAATTTGATAGCCAAAAACACTAGTATCAAACATGAGGAAATGTTGCTGTTATCTTATTCCAAGCTGCTGTTGAAGAGCAGTATCAGTGATTAATCAACTGGCCTAAAGGGAAAACGCAGAGAAAAGAATAAAAATAAATCAATGTATGAAATATTATGTGATGCAATATACACCTAGGATCGATCACATTATTGCTCCGTCAGATTGGCCGGCAACTGGGAAATATTCCTGCCTGGCAGAGGTCACTAGCAGGGCAAATCAGTTGCTTAAAAACATGAGAAGCTCTCATCTCTTATTTCTATGCAATTTCTCTGTGAAAAATACAGCTTTTGCTTAATACTAGCAAGTTATTTTTTACAATGAACTAAGAGTACCTGGTTTTACCCATCTAATTGGGTAAAATTTTGAATTGTTACCCTGGGGTCATTGTGAAGGACAAAATATTTAATTAAAAGAGTACAAAGACCACCACTGGAATGGAAAAAAATACATTTTGGCACATCAAGAGGAACCAAGAGGAAGACACAAGTTGTATCCTTAGCAGTGAAGTTATGTCAACACTGCACCAGGCAGCTCTGTGAAGATCCACTAAAGCTGGCTCAGGTTGCTAATACATTGTTCTACTGGGGCTAATATCCTGCTTTTCAAGAAGAGTTAATTAGTTCAAATGAAAACTATGCCATGCAGCTACACTGCTTCTGCTGCCTGAACTATCTTGCATGGCAAGACTATACTGTTTACAGAGCTTGTAACATGGCCTCTTTCTCTGTTTCACTCATTCTACCCTAATCAAATTTAACATATGTATGTATGGAACAGCTATTTCTGCATGTCACTGGGGAGACACCAGAACGTCTAACAAGATTGTTTTTGTGATGATACAGATCAGATTTAAGGTTACAGAAAGAACATTCATTGCTTATTTAAAAAAAAGAACATTACAGCTGTCATTGATAATAGCATAAAGTATAATGACATTAAATGCAATATAGGACTGAAGGAAACTATCAAGGAGGAGGCAACAGTCTTTTCTTCGGCGCATGCCTACGGTCTAAAGAAGCATTCTCAATGAGGTTTAAAGGAATTAAAACAAGGAGCTATGAGGAGGCCAGTAAAGAGAAACTTGATCTGTTTCAGCCATATGACCTCTTCACGGAAAAGCCTGTCTCCACTCATTCCAGCTTACCATAAACTGTTACGAGAACTGCTAACAAAGTATTTCACTGAAAGAGATGCAATACAAGAAAAGAAGATTTTAGCTTCTTGCATCTAAACAAAAAACAGCCTCACATAATGGGCAACCCTCAGACCCATTTCTCCTGCTGACTTGAAACTGTGTCTGCAGTAACTTTAGAGAGGACATTGTCTAGTAACCAATTTGTGAGCACTCCTTTTTTTTCAGTTTACCAAAAAGCTGAATGACAAACCTAGGTTTTACTTGCTTCTTCTTTTTAAAAGAACTTTTTTCCTAAAGAACTTAAACATAAGTTCTTAAACAATATATGTGTTCTTAAACAATATATTCATCAACGACTTGGATGAGGGAGTAGAGTGCACTCTCAGCAAGTTTGCTGATGATATGAAACTGGGAGGAGTGGTTGACACGCCAGATGGCTGTGCTTCCATCCAGCGAGACCTAGACAGGCTGGAGATTTGGGCGGGGAAAAATCTCATGCAATTTAACAAGAGCAAGTGTAGAGTCTTGCATCTGGGCAAGAATAACACCAGGTTCCAGTATAAGTTGGGTA